>JBBGZY010003095.1:105000-122500 GCA_037952925.1 Lithobates clamitans
TTCCAGCCCTAACGGAGGTCCAAATTCCAAAAACACCCACTGCTCAAGCCCTGAGGAAGGGGAGGTCTTTTCCCTGAAACGCGTTGGTTTTATTTGGTGCTCTTGACCAATAAACAATTAAAAAATACATCTGAGTGCTATGAATTTGTTGTAGGTGCTCCTCAATACCCACCTTTAGAGATAAGCATTGGAAATGTGAGGGTCAGTGGGTCCATATGTGCTAAAGATCACTGGCTTCTTGAAGTGAACCTGTCCTTGGCTTAGAAAATGAAAGTCCAGCTTTGGGAACAAGAAAAAAATATTCTTGCAGTACCCCCCCCCCCCACCCCCAACACACACCGCAAGGGTTAAATGCTTTAAGTCTAGGCAGTGCCGTCAGTAGGGTTGGTGTCACCTCCCGTCTATAGACCTTCTATCTGATGGGTAAGTCCTACTCACTGATCAATAAGTCCTCCAGTATAGTCCCCGTGATTTATTGGTAAGTACTCCGCTATACATTGGTAAGTAGGATGGACGAACGGTTAGGCCTGCGCATAAGTTGGGGCCGAACGTTCGCTGTTCGGACATTCGATGAACAGCCAAACAAAAGGGCCAATCGACCATTTCTTCGCCCCCCCCCCCCCAAACTGACCACAATGCATTGCAGCGCTGAACAGAGCATTGCAAGCCCTGATTGGCTGAAGCAGCGAAACTTCAGTCAATCAGGACACAGAGCACTGTGAGAGTCGTGATTGGATACTTTCATAATGACTTTATCCAATCATGGCTCATTCCCGCCCCCCGGGGTATAAAGCACAACCCCAAGGAGGCCGACATCAAGAAAGAGTAGAGAGCAGCCCCCCTATTCCATCACATTCTGCACCTCTTATCTCCCGGCCCATCCCCCAAACCTCAGCTGTCTGGGCCTAGTTCAGCACCTCTGCAGCAGATCGCACTGTCGCTATCCGCAAATTGTGTCTCAGGCACATCAAATGTGGAAAAAACACCAACCAGATCATTGCCATTTATTTTGTTTTCATCGAGATGATCTCTATAGGGTTACGGTGGGAAGGCGTCACCGACACCCAAAGACCAATTTTTATGTACCCGATTCTTCTATCCAAAGTCAAAGTGACACCAAAATGTGTCCAAAAATCTCTAATCTTCCCAGTGCTCTACATTGTGGCCTCATCATACACACTGGATCCTCATCATACACACTGGATCCTCATCATACACACTGGATCCTCATCATACACACTGGATCCTCATCATACACACTGGATCCTCATCATACACACTGGATCCTCATCATACACACTGGATCCTCATCATACACACTGGATCCCCGTCATACAGACTGGATCCTCATCATACACACTGGATCCTCATCATACACACTGGATCCTCATCATACACACTGGATCCTCATCATACACACTGGATCCTCATCATACACACTGGATCCTCATCATACACACCGGCTCCCCATCATACACACTGGATCCCCATCATACACACTGGATCCTCATCATACACACTGGATCCTCATCATACACACTGGCTCCTCATCATACACACTGGATCCTCATCATACACACTGGATCCTCATCATACACACTGGATCCTCATCATACACACTGGATCCTCATCATACACACTGGATCCTCATCATACACACTGGATCCTCATCATACACACCGGCTCCCCATCATACACACTGGATCCCCATCATACACACTGGATCCTCATCATACACACTGGATCCTCATCATACACACTGGCTCCTCATCATACACACTGGATCCTCATCATACACACTGGATCCTCATCATACACACTGGATCCCCATCATACACACTGGATCCTCATCATACACACTGGATCCTCATCATACAGACTGGATCCTCATCATACACACTGGATCCCCATCATACACACTGGATCCTCATCATACAGACTGGATCCTCATCATACACACTGGATCCTCATCATACACACTGGATCCTCATCATACACACTGGATCCTCATCATACACACTGGATCCCCATCATACACACTGGATCCTCATCATACACACTGGATCCTCATCATACACACTGGATCCTCATCATACACACTGGATCCTCATCATACACACTGGATCCTCATCATACACACTGGATCCTCATAATACACACTGGATCCCCATCATACACACTGGATCCTCATCATACACACTGGATCCTCATCATACACACTGGATCCTCATCATACACACCGGCTCCTCATCATACACACCGGCTCCTCATCATACACACTGGATCCTCATCATACACACCGGATCCTCATCATACACACTGGATCCTCATCATACACACCGGATCCTCATCATACACACTGGATCCTCATCATACACACTGGATCCTCATCATACACACTGGATCCTCATCATACACACCGGATCCTCATCATACACACTGGATCCTCATCATACACACTGGATCCTCATCATACACACTGGATCCTCATCATACACACTGGATCCTCATCATACACACCGGCTCCTCATCATACACACTGGATCCTCATCATACACACTGGATCCTCATCATACACACTGGATCCTCATCATACACACTGGATCCCCATCATACACACTGGATCCTCATCATACACACTGGATCCTCATCATACAGACTGGATCCTCATCATACACACTGGATCCCCATCATACACACTGGATCCTCATCATACAGACTGGATCCTCATCATACAGACTGGATCCTCATCATACACACTGGATCCTCATCATACACACTGGATCCTCATCATACACACTGGATCCCCATCATACACACTGGATCCTCATCATACACACTGGATCCTCATCATACACACTGGATCCTCATCATACACACTGGATCCTCATCATACACACTGGATCCTCATCATACACACTGGATCCTCATAATACACACTGGATCCCCATCATACACACTGGATCCTCATCATACACACTGGATCCTCATCATACACACTGGATCCTCATCATACACACCGGCTCCTCATCATACACACCGGCTCCTCATCATACACACTGGATCCTCATCATACACACCGGATCCTCATCATACACACTGGATCCTCATCATACACACCGGATCCTCATCATACACACTGGATCCTCATCATACACACTGGATCCTCATCATACACACTGGATCCTCATCATACACACTGGATCCTCATCATACACACCGGCTCCCCATCATACACACTGGATCCCCATCATACACACTGGATCCTCATCATACACACTGGATCCTCATCATACACACTGGCTCCTCATCATACACACTGGATCCTCATCATACACACTGGATCCTCATCATACACACTGGATCCCCATCATACACACTGGATCCTCATCATACACACTGGATCCTCATCATACAGACTGGATCCTCATCATACACACTGGATCCCCATCATACACACTGGATCCTCATCATACAGACTGGATCCTCATCATACACACTGGATCCTCATCATACACACTGGATCCTCATCATACACACTGGATCCTCATCATACACACTGGATCCTCATCATACACACTGGATCCTCATCATACACACTGGATCCTCATCATACACACTGGATCCTCATCATACACACCGGCTCCTCATCATACACACTGGATCCCCATCATACACACTGGATCCTCATCATACACACTGGATCCTCATCATACACACTGGATCCTCATCATACACACTGGATCCTCATCATACACACTGGATCCTCATAATACACACTGGATCCCCATCATACACACTGGATCCTCATCATACACACTGGATCCTCATCATACACACTGGATCCTCATCATACACACCGGCTCCTCATCATACACACCGGCTCCTCATCATACACACTGGATCCTCATCATACACACCGGATCCTCATCATACACACTGGATCCTCATCATACACACCGGATCCTCATCATACACACTGGATCCTCATCATACACACTGGATCCTCATCATACACACTGGATCCTCATCATACACACTGGATCCTCATCATACACACCGGCTCCCCATCATACACACTGGATCCCCATCATACACACTGGATCCTCATCATACACACTGGATCCTCATCATACACACTGGCTCCTCATCATACACACTGGATCCTCATCATACACACTGGATCCTCATCATACACACTGGATCCCCATCATACACACTGGATCCTCATCATACACACTGGATCCTCATCATACAGACTGGATCCTCATCATACACACTGGATCCCCATCATACACACTGGATCCTCATCATACAGACTGGATCCTCATCATACACACTGGATCCTCATCATACACACTGGATCCTCATCATACACACTGGATCCTCATCATACACACTGGATCCCCATCATACACACTGGATCCTCATCATACACACTGGATCCTCATCATACACACTGGATCCTCATCATACACACTGGATCCTCATCATACACACTGGATCCTCATCATACACACTGGATCCTCATCATACACACTGGATCCTCATAATACACACTGGATCCCCATCATACACACTGGATCCTCATCATACACACTGGATCCTCATCATACACACTGGATCCTCATCATACACACCGGCTCCTCATCATACACACCGGCTCCTCATCATACACACTGGATCCTCATCATACACACCGGATCCTCATCATACACACTGGATCCTCATCATACACACCGGATCCTCATCATACACACTGGATCCTCATCATACACACTGGATCCTCATCATACACACTGGATCCTCATCATACACACCGGATCCTCATCATACACACTGGCTCCTCATCATACACACTGGATCCTCATCATACACACTGGATCCTCATCATACACACTGGATCCTCATCATACACACCGGCTCCTCATCATACACACTGGATCCTCATCATACACACTGGATCCTCATCATACACACCGGCTCCTCATCATACACACTGGATCCTCATCATACACACTGGATCCTCATCATACACACTGGATCCTCATCATACACACTTCTAGCTCCTCATCATACACACTGGATCCTCATCATACACACTGGATCCTCATCATACACACTGGATCCCCCATCATACACACTGGATCCTCATCATACACACTGGATCCTCATCATACACACTGGATCCTCATCATACACACTGGATCCTCATCATACACAAGGGATCCTCATCATACACACTGGATCCTCATCATACACACTGGATCCTCATCATACACACTGGATCCTCATCATACACACCGGCTCCTCATCATACACACTGGCTCCTCATCATACACACTGGCTCCTCATCATACACACTGGATCCTCATCATACACACCGGATCCTCATCATACACACCGGATCCTCATCATACACACTGGATCCTCATCATACACTTCTGACTCCTCATCATACACACTGGATCCTCATCATACACACCGGATCCTCATCATACACACCGGATCCTCATCATACACACCGGCTCCCCATCATACACACTGGATCCTCATCATACACACTGGATCCTCATCATACACACTTCTGGCTCCTCATCATACACACTGGATCCTCATCATACAGACTGGATCCTCATCATACACACTGGCTCCTCATCATACACACTGGATCCTCATCATACACACTGGATCCTCATCATACACACCGGCTCCTCATCATACACACTGGATCCTCATCATACACACTGGATCCTCATCATACACACCGGATCCTCATCATACACACCGGATCCTCATCATACACACTTCTAGCTCCTCATCATACACACTGGATCCTCATCATACACACTGGATCCTCATTATACACACTGGATCCTCATCATACACACTGGATCCTCATCATACACACTGGATCCTCATTATACACACTGGATCCTCATCATACACACTGGATCCTCATCATACACACTGGATCCTCATTATACACACTGGATCCTCATCATACACACTGGATCCTCATCATACACACTGGATCCTCATCATACACACCGGATCCTCATCATACACACTTCTAGCTCCTCATCATACACACTGGATCCTCATCATACACACTGGATCCTCATTATACACACTGGATCCTCATCATACACACTGGCTCCTCATCATACACACTGGATCTTCATCATACACACTGGCTCCTCATCATACACACCGGCTCCTCATCATATACACTGGCTCCTCATCATACACACTGGATCCTCATCATACACACTGGATCCTCATCATACACACTGGATCCTCATTATACACACTGGATCCTCATCATACACACCGGATCCTCATCATACACACTTCTAGCTCCTCATCATACACACTGGATCCTCATCATACACACTGGATCCTCATCATACACACCGGATCCTCATCATACACACTTCTAGCTCCTCATCATACATACTGGATCCTCATCATACACACTGGATCCTCATCATACACACTGGCTCCTCATAATACACACTGGCTCCTCATCATACACACTGGATCCTCATCATACACACTGGATCCTCATTATACACACTGGATCCTCATCATACACACTGGATCCTCATCATACACACTGGATCCTCATCATACACACTGGCTCCTCATAATACACACTGGCTCCTCATCATACACACTGGATCCTCATCATACACACTGGATCCTCATCATACACACCGGCTCCTCATCAAACACACTGGATCCTCATCATACACACTGGATCCTCATTATACACACTGGATCCTCATTATACACACTGGATCCTCATCATACACACTGGATCCTCATCATACACACTGGCTCCTCATCATACACACTGGATCCTCATCATACACACTGGATCCTCATCATACACACTGGATCCTCATCATACACACTGGATCCTCATTATACACACTGGATCCTCATCATACACACTGGATCCTCATTATACACACTGGATCCTCATCATACACACTGGATCCTCATCATACACACTGGATCCTCATCATACACACTGGCTCCTCATCATACACACTGGATCCTCATCATACACACTGGATCCTCATTATACACACTGGATCCTCATCATACACACTGGCTCCTCATCATACACACTGGATCCTCATCATACACACTGGATCCTCATTATACACACTGGATCCTCATCATACACACTGGATCCTCATCATACACACTGGATCCTCATCATACACACTGGCTCCTCATAATACACACTGGCTCCTCATCATACACACTGGATCCTCATCATACACACTGGATCCTCATCATACACACCGGCTCCTCATCAAACACACTGGATCCTCATCATACACACTTCTAGCTCCTCATCATACACACTGGATCCTCATCATACACACTGGATCCTCATCATACACACTGGATCCTCATCATACACACTGGCTCCTCATCATACACACTGGATCCTCATCATACACACTGGATCCTCATCATACACACTTCTGGCTCCTCATCATACACACTTCTGGCTCCTCATCATACACACTGGATCCTCATCATACACACTGGATCCTCATCATACACTTCTGGCTCCTCATCATACACACTGGATCCTCATCATACAGACTTCTGGCTCCTCATCATACACACTGGATCCCCATCATACACACTTCTGGCTCCTCATCATACACACTGGATCCTCATCATACAGACTTCTGGCTCCTCATCATACACACTGGATCCCCATCATACACACTGGCTCCTCATCATACACATTTCTGGCTCCTCATCATACACACTGGATCCTCATCATACACACTTCTGGCTCCTCATCATACACACTGGATCCCCATCATACACACTTCTGGCTCCTCATCATACACACTTCTGGCTCCTCATCATACACACTGGCTCCTCATCATACACACTGGCTCCTCATCATACACACTGGATCCTCATCATACACACTTCTGGCTCCTCATCATATACACTGGATCCTCATCATACAGACTTCTGGCTCCTCATCATACACACTGGATCCTCATCATACACACTGGCTCCTCATCATACACACTGGCTCCTCATCATACACACTGGATCCTCATCATACACACTTCTGGCTCCTCATCATACACACTGGATCCTCATCATACAGACTTCTGGCTCCTCATCATACACACTGGCTCCTCATCATACACACTGGCTCCTCATCATACACACTGACTCCTCATCAAACACACTGGATCCTCATCATACAGACTTCCGGCTCCCCATCATACACACTGGATCCTCATCATACACATTTCTGGCTCCTCATCATACACACTGGATCCTCATCATACAGACTTCTGGCTCCTCATCATACACACTGGATCCCCATCATACACACTGGCTCCTCATCATACACATTTCTGGCTCCTCATCATACACACTGGATCCCCATCATACACACTTCTGGCTCCTCATCATACACACTTCTGGCTCCTCATCATACACACTGGCTCCTCATCATACACACTGGCTCCTCATCATACACACTGGATCCTCATCATACACACTTCTAGCTCCTCATCATACACACTGGCTCCTCATCATACACACTGCCCCCCCTCCCCAGCTGTTGCTGAGCAAAATAAAGGCAGCTTGCAGGGAAAAGGTCATTTCTTTTGGCTTTATAAATGCAATTATTGCTGCAGCAGATTCTAGACATGGTACAGATGCGCCACTTTACAGGCAGACTAAGGGGACCCCCCTGGCACTATATTGGAAGGAATTTTTCATTTTTAGGCTTTCACTTTAAAAATAAAAAAAAATCACTGCTCATTTAAAAATGACTTTTTTTTATTGATCCATGTCCCCCAGGGCAGGACCCGGACCCCTATAACCATTGTATGCCCAATTACTTGCATATAAGCCTTAAAAATGGACACTTTTGATTTTTGATGTTCGGGTCCCATTGACTTTAATGCAGTTCATTATTCGGGTCCAAATTTTCACAGTGTTTGAAAGTTCTGGTGCGAACCGAACAGGGGGTCCGTTCAGCCCATCCCTACTGGTGGTCACACACTTACTGGATCGGACTGAACCAAAGACACCTTGAAAAAAGATTCATTTCAAAGTTTTTTTTTTAAAATTGTTAGGGGTGCTCTAGTAGGGGTAAGAGAATATCTGGGGGGGTTGGAGCCTGGAGTTGGGCCCATGTTGAGTGATTCTCTGGTCAGATGTAAGATGCAGGATAGGATATAACGTTTCTTCCAGTAAGTGGTTTCTTTGTGCATATAAAAGACATCATTACAAACCACAGATACATCATAAACAGACACTTTTTTTTTTTAATTCGGGGACAATAAAATTACCCCGACAGTCATTGGAGCGCATGAAGTAAGACTCCAATTTATGGACAGTGTCAGATATTTATTGCCTGCAAGGGAAGATCAAACTTTCCCAAGAAAGCTTATCACACCATCCGTCACCGTCAGCCTTCTAGATATAATGTATATACGGCAGGAAATGTATACTTCCAACGGCCCATAAATCTCTGAATACAGGAAAGAATCGCTTCTAAAATGGAAAATGTCACCAAGCTTTTGTCATAATAGAATTCCCAAAGTTTACGAAGTAGAAACACACAGACAGTGGGCTGGAAATAGAGAAAGGAATGATAAAGTATAGGGTGAGATGATCAATGACTGATCCTTCATGGTGCCTGAGGATGGTCTTCAAGAAGTCAGTGAAGGACTCAACTTAGAATGGAATCCCTTCTTCTGGAAAGTCCAACGTTAAACCCCATTCTTGAAAATAGAGTGAGGAACTATAAAGGGTAGGGTTAGTTGGTCAATGATTGAGCCTTCATGGTGCCCAAAGATGGTCTTCAAAAATGTCAATGGAGGACTCAACTATCTTCTTATGGATAGTCCACTGATAGACCCCTTTTTTGAACATACAGTAGAGAGATGAACTATAAAGAGTAGGGTGAGATGTTTAATGATTGATGCTTCGTGGTGCTGAAAGGTGGTCTTTAGGAAGTCAGTGGAGGACTTGAGTACAAATCGGGTTCCTTCTCCTGGAGTGAAAGTGCAAAATTTGGTAAGCTGACCATATAGACATCACTTCTTCTCAAGTCATTGGGGGTGGGGTGGTCCTTACCAATGCACTAAACTGCACACATGTAATAGTGTGAGAGTGCTGTTTATTGTTAGTATTGGTAGAAAGAAAAGATTGCCCCCCAGGGATGATATGGGCGGGGAACCAACAAAGGATAGTGAGAAAATAATACAAGGTATATAAAAGAGTATAAATTTTATTCAAAATACAAAAAAATGAACATCTAAAAACAATGATAGAAACATGACCACAAATGTGAAGATACAGCAAACGCTGGCTCTGAAGACCACAGATGAGAGACGGGGCTGCTGCAGGCTACCCTACATGTTTCGTAAAACACAAAACGATTGGTTTCTTTTTATGATAAATGTACTTCCTTCTTCAGGGGTTCCAGTAGAGCGTTACATTTCTATCAAGAAAGATATATGTATAAGAGTAACTAAAAATTACAAAGCATAGTAAGTTTGTATATTTGAATCAATTTTCAGAAAGGCCGGAATGCAAACAAAATATGTAAGTCAATACTTACAGATCAAACTTTGGTCATGTTTCTATCATTGTTTTTAGATGTTCATTTTTTTGTATTTCGAATAAAATGTATACTCTTTTATACACCTTGTATTATTTTCTCACTATTCTTTGTTGGTTCCCTGCCCATGTCATCTCTGGGGGCATTCTTTTCTTTCTACCAGTTTGTTTTTGGGATGTGGCAGAGACCCTCAGGATCAATTTCTCTTATAGTTTCCTCTCTCAAACAATTTTTCCAATTTAGTGTTAGTATGAGTAGAGGTACAGAACCCCCCCCTCCCCCGCTCTGCACGGCAGCACATCACAAAGAACAATATGTTGGGGTGAGTTGAAATAAAAGGGCCGGGTAGCATTTTCTGTGCATCAGGGTGCTCTGCCCATCCATTCAAAATAAAACTTGTTTGTTGAACACAGGGCATCATTTAAAGGGGGCCCAAGGTGCATGCCTGGAAAATGATGGAATGGATAGAGATATGTGGAGTATGGGGAGGTGTTTGTAGTTTAGAATGCTCAGATGCTCTGGCACCTTTTATTGCAGACATTGTTAGTATGTCATTTGCTACCGGGGTCGTTCCATGTATTCTGAAGCAGGCGGTGGTTATACCCCTGCTAAAGAAAGCTAACGTGGAGCGTTGAGCAACAATCGTCCTATTTCCACCCTGCCGTTTTTGGCTAAAATCATGGAGGCAACTTCAACCTCACCTGGAGTCTAATAAAATTTTTGATGACTTCCAGTCAGGATTCCGACCTGGGAGAGGTTCGTAAACAGCCCTAGTAAAAGTGCAGGACGATCTACTCTGGGCCTTGGAAGAGAATGAAGCTTCGGCCTTGGTACTTCTGGATCTGTCGGCAGCTTCTGAGACCATTGACCATTCTATACTTGTGGATAGGCTGAAGAGGGTGGCGGGAATGGATGGCATAGCTCTGGCATGGGTTGCCTCGTTCCTGCTAGACAGGTTTCAGAGGGTAAAGTTGGGACCATTTTATTCCTCTGATAGCACCCTGTCTTGCGGGGTCCCACAAGGATCGGCTTTATCTCCGATCCTTTCTAACATCTATATGAAGCTGCTGCTGTACATCATTCGCCATCAAAACCACCTCCGTTCCATGTCTATGCTGACGACACCTAGATCTACTTCAAATATTCCAAGAAAGGGGAGGATCAGGTCATGCTGGCCTCCTGCTTGGAGGAAATCCAATCCTGGATGGGTGCCAGTTATTTAAAACTAAGTGGCACCAAAACTGAATGTATCATCTTCAGTAACCAGGTGTATTCCAACTTGTTTCCGTCCTGGCCGGAATCTTTTAAACCTTTTCTGATCCCGGACACTCAGGTGAGGGACCTGGGTGTCACCTTTGGCTGTACGTTGAATGTGCGCCCTCAGGTAAATCAGGTGGTGAGTTCATGTCATTTCTACCTGAGACTCCTGAGGTCAACTTTTCGCTATAATGCAGACTCTGACAAGATTGCCATAGTCAATGCCATTATCAGCAGTCGACTGGACTACTGCAATGCCCTGTACTTGGGTTTGCCTGCTTGTACCATCTACAAGGTCCAGTTGATCCAGAATGCCGCAGCTAGGTTATTGACGGGTTCTGGTTGTCGTGACCACATCACTCCATCCCTTAGAGCCCTGTATTGGCCGCCTGTGAAAGAACGTGTTCTGTTCAAAACGGGATGTCTTGTCCATAAGGCACTGCAGGGACGTGGCCCAGAGTACCTGAAGGAAAAATGTATCATGTATGTGCCTACCCGATCCTTGAGATCGGCGAACTTGGCCATATTAAAGATTCCTAAATTTAAAAAGAAAACTTGCCGAGGGAGAACATGTGAAGTACAGGGAGCTGAATTTTGGAACTCCTTGCCTCTGAAACTGAGACTTGAGAATGACTTTCTGAAATTTCGAAAGAAATTGAAAATCAAACTTTTTGTACAAGCTTTTGGAGTCACCTAATTTTATTGGGGTGTGTTGGACAGACCTCCAGGTTTTGATTTTGTATGTTGTCAAGCTGGTATGCTGGCTCCCTTAAGGTCTTTTAATGACAATGTCTTTTGTTTTGCGCATTGAGGACTTCGGGTAGGACTGCGTAGGTTAAGCATTTTAATAAATAAATAAATAAATGAGTAAATGGTGAACCTCGATGATTTTACACCAGTGTCTTCCTTTTAGACACTCATATATGTGTATGGCCTTCCACCAGGCAATGCTCCAATACACGCACCTACACACCAAAGCAAGCCAAAGCAATTGGTCGTTGTCCATTTCACACTCCTACCCTCAGTCTGCATGACTTTTCATCAGAACTTGGACCTTCTCCTTGGATCCTATCTTCTCTAATTCAGACTCATCTCCTGTTTGGATTTGTAACCTATAGTGACCATGGGTGGCCAAGCTCATAGACTGACTTCAGCAACAGGACACGGGAACATCTGAGTCATGGCCAGTGTACCAAGCCTCAAGGCAAAACTCCGGACATTTGTTTGGATAGAGTGGAGGAGGTTTTGGAATCTCTGTCAGGTTTTTATTTGCCATCTTTGTCTCTATTGGGGGAAAGTTCCTCTAATTTCCTGTCCTGGTGGCTGCGATCATGTGTGGTCAATGCTTGGATAAAAATGAGATAATCAATATGGAAGCACTGAAAGATCAATAGGAAGGAGCAGAACTAGAGGCCTCATGTACATGGAATATGGATACATGATAGCCATCAGACCTCCATCACTTCCCGACATTCGGACACAATAACAGCCTATAAAAGGTTTCCGCTTCCTCTTCTCATATTATGGGATATATTTACAGATCGGAATGTGAACTCTTCACACAATGAGAGACATGAACTGGTAAACCGCATTCTATTAATAGAGGAGCGTGTACACACTTCTAAATATAGGAAATATTCATTCAACAACAAGAATCTGAGCGATGTGCAGTCCCGGAATCGAATGAGGAAGGACATGAATCGCCATAAAAATTCTTCTTCTGAGAAATACATTTCATGGAGCGCATTATATTCTGGGTTCATCTCTAAGACGTTAGGGGCTCGTTTAGTGCTGGGTATTAGGTCAGGAATAAAGTTATATATATATATATTTATAAACCACTAAAATACTTACCTGACTCCTCTCCTGCAGAGTGGGGATGTTAAAATGGCATCATATATGGAAAACAGATGGTGTGGAAGGTGCTCCCTGTGTCATTGATCTTCCACCCACAACAACCACGTACCAGTAGAAGAGTCTGAACACTTCGTTCTGGAGGTCCCAGAGGTCCTGTTTAGTTCCAAGGCACTTCCTTACAACTGGATCCCACTAGGGAAGATGGCTCTTACATTGCTTAGTAGGGATTCCAGAATGACAATACTGCCAGTAGATCACTAGAGAGGAGGATTCTTACATTCCTTATCCTGAGGAAGGTCCTGCATGCTGCGTCTTTGGGGCAGTTTTTTAAAAGTGCACCATAAAGGCACCTTCCATTGTAAGTCAATGGGAATGCATCCAAGGCACATCAGTGTGAAAGGGCCCTAAGATAGAAGCTTGGACATCTAAAAGACCCAACATCCAACTCAAGGGAAGTAACTTGGTATACACAGTGCAGGGTAGTGAGGAATATAAAGACCTGTATTTTGGGAAGATGAGGCAACTTCTCAACAATCAAATGGCCCAAAATAGGAGGGCAAATTCTACAGGTCAGAACTCGGAGGTCCCATCTTGGACAGAGCAGACAACTGCTTCACAAGAGTCATGAAAGAGGCCACCGATGTCAAACTGGAACAACCTTCACTGAACAGGAATGGGGACCTTCTACACCAGCTGCTTTCCGCATATAATGCCCTTCTAACATCTCTACCCCAGGGATGTGACAACAACTCACACCTTCAGCCACGCGAATCCAATGATTACCATCTGTGCAGACTTTTTACCAACAAGGATAGGATGATGTAACTAGAATAAGGGGGGTTCCACAACATTCACACCTCCCATCCTGTTCTACTACTACTAGACCTACCATGACCTGGATACATGAGACCAACTACTACTAGACATACCATGACCTGGATCCATGAGACCAACTACTACTAGATCTACCATGACCTGGATCCATGAGACTAACTACTACTAGACCTACCATGACCTGGATCCATGAGACAACTACAACTAGACCTACCATGACCTGGTTCCATGAGACCAACTACTACTAGACCTACGATGATCTAGATCCATGAGACCAACTATTACTAGATCTACCATGACCTGGATCCATGAGACCACCTACTACTAGACCTACCATGACCTGGATCCATGAGACCAACTACTACTAGACCTACCATGACCTGGATCCATGAGACCAACTATTACTAGATCTACCATGACCTGGATCCATGAGACCAACTACTACTAGACCTGCGATGATCTAGATCCATGAGACCAACTATTACTAGATCTACCATGACCTGGATCCATGAGACCACCTACTACTAGACCTACCATGACCTGGATCCATGAGACCAACTATTACTAGATCTACCATGACCTGGATCCATGAGACCACCTACTACTAGACCTACCATGACCTGGATTCATGAGACCAACTACTACTAGACCTACCATGACCTGGATCCATGAGACCAACTACTACTAGATCTACCATGACCTGGATCCATGAGACCAACTACTACTAGACATACCATGACCTGGTTCCATGAGACCAACTACTACTAGATCTACCATGACCTGGATCCATGAGACCAACTACTACTAGACCTACCATGACCTGGATCCATGAGACCAACTACTACTGGATCTACCATGACCTGGATCCATGAGACCAACTACTACTAGACCTACCATGACCTGAATCCATGAGACCAACTACTACTAGATCTACCATGACCTGGAACCATGAGACCAACTATTACTAGATCTACCATGACCTGCATCTATGAGACCAACTACTACTAGATCTACCATGACCTGAATCCATGAGACCACCTACTACTAGACCTACCATGACCTAAATCCATGAGACCACCTACTACTAGACCTACCATGACCTGGATCCATGAGACTAACTACTACTAGACCTACCATGACCTGCATCTATGAGACCAACTACTACTAGATCTACCATGACCTGCATCTATGAGACCAACTACTACTAGATTCTACATGACCTGTATATATGAGATCACCTACTAACAGACCTCCTATGACCGAGGAACATGAGACCAACTACTTCTAGATCTACCATGACTTGGATCCATGAGACCAAATACTACTAGATCCCCCAATGACTTGGCCAATGTCTGTGGGCTCTTGAGAGGAGTACTGAGACCGGGAGCTGGGATGTTTTCTATGTACAGCCCCCTGCCGGCCCCTCCCAGCAGCCATGATCTGCCTGCATTGCATAGCGAAGCACAGAGACCCAGTGATGATGTATAATAAATTATGTAATGAAAATTATGTTGATGGGGGGAGGGAGATAATTGTCCTTTTTATCCTGGAAGCCTGGCAGTGATGGGGAATGTCTGGGGGTCTGTGAAGGATCTGCTAACTGATGTATGGACCCCCCCAGGCTGACCCCCAATGTACACATCTCCGGGAGGACGTTGACTGTGGGAAGATGACAGTTCAGTTCATTTCCATCGGTTTGGCTCTCTGTTGTCCGGTGTGCCGCGTTCATTTCCCAGGAGCTTTATTTATAAATCTCTTCCAGCAAAATTCCTCAATCCAGCCCGCCGGCGGTCCGAAAAAAATCACATTTCATGGTGACAACCTCCAGCCGCTCCAACGAGGAGGACAAACAGACCAACATCATGGACTGACACCGCACGGCATGCTGGAGAGCACCTAAATATCTACAGCTCCACCCCATACAATGAGAACTCAATGAAGGTTTATCATAGAAAATCTCCAAATAATCTCCGGTGATCCTGCCATTGGGGCCACTTCCTGTTATACGGTGACAACTCTGTCTCTGACTCCCAGCTGTGCCCCTGCGTTGTCACCCTGTCACATGTGTCCCCGGTGATCCTGCCATTGGGGCCACTTCCTGTTATACGGTGACAACTCTGTCTCTGACTCCCAGCTGTGCCCCTGTGTTGTCATCCTGTCACATGTACCCCCGGTGATCCTGCCATGGAGGTCACTTCCTGTTATATGGTGACAACTCTGTCTCTGACTCCCAGCTGTGCCCCTGTGTTGTCATCCTGTCACATGTACCCCCGGTGATCCTGCCATGGAGGTCACTTCCTGTTATAGGGTGACAACTCTGTCTCTGACTCCCAGCTGTGCCCCTGTGTTGTCACCCTGTCACATGTGTCTCCGGTGATCCTGTCATGGAGGTCACTTCCTGTTATACGGTGACAACTCTGTCTCTGACTCCCAGCTGTGCCCCTGTGTTGTCATCCTGTCACATGTGCCCCCAGTGATCCTGCCATGGGGGTCACTTCCTGTTATAGGGTGACAACTCTGTCTCTGACTCCCAGCTGTGCCCCTGTGTTGTCACCCTGTCACATGTACCCCCGGTGATCCTGCCATGGAGGTCACTTCCTGTTATACGGTGACAACTCTGTCTCTGACTCCCAGCTGTGCCCCTGTGTTGTCACCCTGTCACATGTGTCCCCGGTGATCCTGCCATGGAGGTCACTTCCTGTTATAGTGTGACAACTCTGTCTCTGACTCCCAGCTGTGCCCCTGTGTTGTCACCCTGTCACATGTGTCCCCGGTGATCCTGCCATGGAGGTCACTTCCTGTTATAGTGTGACAACTCTGTCTCTGACTCCCAGCTGTGCCCCTGTGTTGTCACCCTGTCACATGTGTCCCCGGTGATCCTGCCATGGAGGTCACTTCCTGTTATACGGTGACAAC
>JBBGZY010003095.1:127500-170438 GCA_037952925.1 Lithobates clamitans
GTGGGTGGAGCTCCACTTTAATAGGCACTAGTATATATTAGTTTGTGGTTGTATATCTATGACTAAGCACTGCTGAGAGAGTGAAACGCGTCAGTTTTTATCCTGTTCCCTGCTGTGGTTTGTACTTTTGTTATTTTGCACAATAAAGGCGTTTTGATTGGAGAGCGGCTGTCCAGACCTTCTCTCTTCTAATTCCCATACCTGGATCCCCATACCTGGACCCCCATACCAGACCCCCATACCTGGACCCCCATACCCCAAACCCCATACCCGACCCCCATACCCGACCCCCATACCAGACCCCCATACCCCAACCCCCATACCCGGACCCCCATACCTGGACCCACATAGCCGGACCCCCATACCCGGACCCCCATACCCAGACCCCTATACCTGGACCCCCATACCTGGACCCCCATACCAGACCCCCATACCCCGACCCCCATACCCGACACCCATACCCTGACCCCCATACCCAGACCCCCATACCCAGACCCCCAAACCCCCATACCCGACCCCCATACCCAAAACCCCATACCCCGACCCCCATACCCAGAACCCCCATACCCAGACCCCCAAACCCCCATACCCGACCCCCATACCGAGACCCCCATACCTGGACCCCCATACCCTGAACCCCATACCCAAAACCCCATACCCCAACCTCCATACCCCCATACCCAGAACCCCATACCCGGACCCCCATACATTGACCCCCAGACCCCCATACCCAGACCCCAATACCTGGACCCCCATACCCAGACCGCCATACCCGGACCCCCATACCCAGAACCCCCATACCCCAACCCCCATACCCGAACTCCCATACCCAGACCCCCATAGCCAGACACCCTTACCTGGACCCCCATACCTGGACCTCCGGACCCCCATACCCTTTTATGGCCAAATCCTTGCATATAAGCCTATAAAATGGAGACTTTTGATTTTTGTAATTTGGATCCCATAGACTTCAATGGGGTTTGGGTCCGAACTTCTGAGATGTTGGAGAGTTCTGGTGTGGACCGACCCATGGGGGGAGGGGAGGTTGGGGTGAACGGCCCATCACTAGTCACCAGCAGGAAACTCACCCAGAGAAATGCCAGGCTGCCATTGCTGGGATTCATGTAGATAGGAAGCGGCTGCTAAGAGGCTGCAGCAGATGTACATCACATGATCAGACTCTGCTTCCTCCTGAGCACCCCTAAAGCCGCACACGGCTCTGTTTTGTTTTCTTTGAATGAAAACAAACTGAAGGGAATTCCTCCATCCACACATTGGAGGTAGATGGGGGGATCCGCATTGTATTCTGACAGCGGGGACCCCCCCCCCCATTCTCTATCTGCACCATCCCCCCCCCTCCAGTTCCACATCTGCTGGGTGACTATAGTCAGAAATGGCTCCTGAAGTTCTGCTTCTGTCAACTCCCCTCCCCCAGCCTGTGATTGGTCAGCGTTATTGTCATCCTCCCCATCTGTAGTAAAGTAGAACTCCGCAACCTAAAAATAATAAAAATGAATAGACAATTAAAAAAAGACGCTTTGCTGCAATACTCACCTTCAATCCAAATAAATTCATTTTCACCACTAGATGTCGCCAGTCTATCAAGTTGAATGACAGCTTGCCATTACCCACCACTGGGGGGTATGATGTCATCAGATCAGCCCGGGGAAAAGGGGCTAGTATAGGGGGGACACACACTATATATTTTTTGGGGGACTGAAGGTCTATGAGGGACTATGAGGGTCTATGAGAACTATGAGGGACTATGAGGGTCTATGAGGGACAGTGAGGGAGTATGTAGGTCTATGAGGGTCTATGGAGAGGATGAGGGACTATGAGGGTTTATGAGAGACTGTGAGGAACGGTGAGAGTCTACGAGAACTATGCGAGACTATGAGAACTATGAGGAACGATGAGGGTCTATGATAGTCTATGAGGGACGGTGAGAGTCTATGAGAACTATGAGGGACTATGAGAACTATGAGGAACTATGAGGGTCTATGATAGTCTATGAGGGACGGTGAGAGTCTATGAGAACAATGAGGAACTATGAGGGTCTATGAGAGTCTGTGAGGAACGGTGAGGGTCTATGAGGGACAGTGAGGGACTATGAGGAACTACGAGAGACTATGAGGGTCTATGAGAGACAGTGAGTAACTATGAGGGACTATGAGGGTCTATGATGGTCTTTGAGGGACGGTGAGGGTCTATGAGAGACGGTGAAGGACGGTAAGGGACTATGAGGGACGGTGAGGGTCTATGAGGGATGGTGAGGGTCTATGAGGAACTATGAGGGACAGTGAGGGACTATGAGGGTCTATGAGGAACTATGAGGGTCTATGAAAGTCTGTGAGGGACGGTGAGGGTCTATGGGGCTTTATTTGAGCTATGAGTAAGCACCAAATATTGGTGTGGAACGCATCAGCATGTACCTGTAGTTCCCCACTTATATCCGTGTATTCCGAATAAAGAGATTGCACAGGAGTGATGCCGTCTTTCTTTTGTTCTATGTACCTGTTTGCATACATCCCCCCTCTCTCTCTCTCACCTCCCTCTCTCTCTCTCTCTCTCTCTCTCTGCATCCCCCCTCTCTCTCTCATCCCCCCTCTCTCTCATCCCCCTCTCTCTTTCATCCCCCCTCTCTCTCTCATCCCCCTCTCTTTCATCCCCCCTCTCTCTCTCTCAACCCCCCCTCTCTCTCATCCCCCTTCTCTCTCATCCCCCTCTCTCTCATCCCCCTTCTCTCTCATCCCCCCTCTCTCTCTCTCTCTCATCCCCCCTCTCTCTCTCTCTCATCCCCCCTCTCTCTCTCTCTCACCTCCCTCTCTCTCTCTCTCTCTCTCTCTCTCGCATCCCCCCTCTCTCTCTCATCCCCCCTCTCTTTCATCCCCCCTCTCTCTCATCCCCCCTCTCTCTCTCTCACCCCCCTCTCTCTCTCACCTCCCCTCTCTCTCAACCCCCCCTCTCTCTCATCCCCCTTCTCTCTCATCCCCCTCTCTTTCATCCCCCCTCTCTTTCATCCCCCCTCTCTCTCTCTCAACCCCCCCTCTCTCTCATCCCCCTTCTCTCTCATCCCCCTCTCTCTCATCCCCCCCTCTCTCTCTCTCTCTCTCTCTCTCTCACCCCCCCTCTCTCTCTCTCTCTCCCCTCCTCTCTCTCTCTCATCCCCCTTCTCTCTCTTACCCCCTCTCTCTCTCTTATCCCCTCCCTCTCTCTCACCCATCCTCTCTCTCACCCCCTCTCTCTCTCATCCCCCCCTCTCTCACCCCTTCTCTCTCACATCCCCTCTCTCTCTCACCCCTCCTCTCTCTCTCTCTCATCCCCTCTCTCTCATCCCCCTCTCTCTCTCTCCCCTCTCATCCTCCCTCTCTCTCTCATCCCCCCTCTCTCTCATCCCCCCTTTCTCTTTCATCCCCCCTCTCTCTCTCTAACCCCCCTCTCTCTCATCCCCCTCTCTCTCTCATCCCCCCCCTCTCTCTCTCTCTCTCTCTCTCTCATCCCCCTCTCTCTTCCCCCGCTCTCTCTCTCTCATCCCCCCTCTCTCTCATCACCTCTCTCGCTCTCATCCCCCCCCTCTCTCTCTCTCTCTCTCTCTCTCACACCCTCTCTCTCACCCCCCTCTCTCTCTCTCTCTCTCTCTCTCTCTCTCTCTCTCTCACCCCGCTCTCTCTCTCATCCCCCTCTCTCTCTCACCCCCCTCTCTCTCATCCCCCCTCTCTCTCTCTCACCCCCCCTCTCTCTCTCATCCCCCCCCGCTCTCTCTCTCATCCCCCTCTCTCTCTCACCCCCCTCTCTCTCATCCCCCCCTCTCTCTCTCACCCCCCCTCTCTCTCTCTCCCTCTCTCTCTCATCCCTCCATCCCTCTCTCTCACATCCCTCTCTCTCTCACCCCTTTTCTCATCCCCCTCTCTCTCACCCCCTCTCTCTCTCACCCCTTCTCTCTCATATCCCCCCTCTCTCTCTCTCATCCCCTCTCTCATCCCCCTCTCTCTCTCCCCCTCTCATCCTCCCTCTGTCTATCATCCCCCCTCTCTCTCTCATCCCCCTCTCTCTCTCATCCCCCATCTCTCTCTCATCCCCCTCTCTCTCGCATCCCCCTCTCTCTCTCATCCCCCTCTCGCTCTCATCCCCCCTCTCTCTCTCTTCTCTCTCTCTCTCTCTCTCTTTCATCCCCCCTCTCTCTCTCTCATCCCCCTCTCTCTCTCATCCCCCTCTCTCTCTCATCCCCCTCTCTCCCTCACCTCACTCTCTCTCATCCCCCCCCTCTCTCTCTCTCATCCCCTCTCTCACCCCCCCCTCTCTCTCTCACCCCCCTCTCTCTCTCTCACCCCCCTCTCTCTCATCCCCCTCTCTCTCACCCCCTCTCTCTCTCACCCCTTCTCTCTCACATCCCCCCTCTCTCTCTCTCATCCCCTCTCTCATCCCTCTCTTTCTCTCATCCCCCTCTCTCTCTCCCCCTCTCATCCTCCCTCTGTCTACCATCCCCCCTCTCTCTCATCCCCCTCTCTCTCTCATCCCCCATCTCTCTCTCATCCCCCCTCTCTCTCGCATCCCCCTCTCTCTCTCATCCCCCTCTCTCTCTCATCCCCCCTCTCTCTCTTCTCTCTCTCTCACCCCCTTTCTCTCTCACCCCTCTCTCTCTCATCCCCCCTCTCGCTCTCATCCCCCTCTCTCCCTCACCTCACTCTCTCTCATCCCCTCTCTCTCTCTCTCTCTCTCATCCCCCTCTCTCTCTCACCCCTTCTCTCTCACATCCCCCCTCTCTTTCTCTCATCCCCCTCTCTCTCTCCCCCCTCTCATCCTCCCTCTGTCTATCATCCCCCCTCTCTCCCATCCCCCATCTCTCTCTCATCCCCCCTCTCTCTCGCATCCCCCTCTCTCTCTCATCCCCCCTCTCGCTCTCATCCCCCCTCTCTCTCTCTTCTCTCTCTCTCTCTCTCTCTCTCTCTCTCTCTTCTCTCTCACCCCCTCTCTCTCTCATCCCCCCTCTCTCTCTCACCTCTCCTCTCACTCACCCCCCTCTTTCTCACCCCCCCACCTCTGAAGAAGTGGAGCACTAATAGGAAGAGTTGGAGCCTAAAGAGAAAGGGGTGGAGTTTACAGATGTAGGGGTGGGTCTTAAACAGGAAGGAGTGGGACACATCTATATGGGGGGTGCTTGATTTTAGTCTTGCCTAGAGCAGCACAAAACCAAAATACACCATTGGCTACCATTGGACGCCTGTAACTTGAGCCATCATCCAGATATCACCACTTCAATCCAGGACATGATATGACATCATGCGGGTGGGAGGAGTTAATGACGGATACATTGTGTCCTCGCTGTCCTCTTTGTGGGCGCCGTTACTATTGAGATTCATTCCGTCTGAAGCAATGACAAGCCCTCGGCGCGGTGCGTCACGCCACTGTTGGTGCGTTTAGGCGCCTCCTGTGAACCCGAGCGTCCTGAGCGCTGCGTTCTCCGATCCCGGGTCCAGCGCTGTCCATCCTGTCCCCCGCTATTGTCCTGCCCCGTTACTGTGGCAATGAGAGGAGCGTTTGTTGTGAACAGGGCCCGGACGGGGAGAAATTATCCCCCATAATCCTTTTTCACATCAATGCGGCCAGATTGGAGCGAGCTGTGGAAAAAATTCCACTCTATTTTCAGAAACAGATAAAAGCGCGGAGATTACATGTCTTAAAGGATGGAAAAATCCATGGCATGGTGTCACTGACCCCCCGCCCCTCCCCCCTTCTCCTCCGACCCGTCCACCAACATCTGTGAAATGTCACCGGCCTTCATCACTAAGTTTATACATCTCCGGAAGGATCCGTGTCTTCCCGCCTCCGGCCTCCAACATCCCAACTCTCAGAAAAACCTTTCCTCATTTAAAGGAAAACATTTGTGTGTAATACTTATATATACTGTATACTGTATATAGATACATCACAGGTCATATCCCTCATACAAATGGATGGATTCCTTGCCAGGACATTATCGACCAAATCTGTTATCCAAATGACAAAGGGTTCCCCCAGCCCCCAACAGAGGTAGCGCTAGTGTTGGCATGAAGGTGGTGTTACCTCCACAAAATGACAGATCCCTGGCTGGCTTCTGTTTGTAAACAAACCGTCCGGGGATTCTGGGGGAAATCATTGACCAAATATGATTATTTCTGTTATCCAAACGACAAAGAATTCCTCCAGCACTAGGGATCTCTAGAACCAATGGTGGTAGCACTAGTGTTAGCACAGAGGTCTTGCTATTGCTGTAAATGACAGATCCCTGGCTGGCATCTGTTTGTATACAAACTGGCCGGGGGGTTCCTAGGTGGATTCCCCAGCACTATGGATCTTTGAAACCAACAGAAGCAGCACTAGTGTTAGCATTCAGGTGGTGCTACCGCCACAAAATGACAGATCCCTGGCTGGCTTTGGCTCCCTGGCTGGGGATTCTGGGTGAAATCATTGACCAAACATGGTCATATCTGTTATCCAAATGACAAAGAATTCCTCCAGCACTAGGGATCTCTAGAACCAATGGTGGTAGCACTAGCATTAACACAGAGGTCATGCTATTGCTGTAAATGACAGATCCCTGGGTGGCATCTGTTTGTAATCAAACTGGCCAGGGTTTCTGGGTGGATTCCCCAGCACTGTGGATCTTTTTATCCAACAGAGGTAGCACTAATGATAGCATGGAGGTGGTGCTACCGCCACAAAATGACAGATCCCTGGCTGGCTTTGGCTCCCTGGCTGGGGATTCTGGGTGACATTATTGACCAAATATGGTCATATCTGTTATCCAATAGACAAAGGATTCCCCCAGCCCCCAACAGAGGTAGCACTGGTGTTAGCACTGAGGTAGTGTTACCTCCACAAAATGACAGATCCCTGGCTGGCTTTGGCTCCCTGGCCAGGGATTCTGAGTGAAATCATTGACCAAATATGGTCATATCTGTTATCCAAATGACAAAGGTTATCATACCAGTAGTGCTACTACTACTGCGGAATGACAGATCCCTGCTTGGCTTCTGCATGTAAGCACCACCTCCGTGAGGCCGGTGATACCTCCATTGCTTCTAGAGAACCATAGTGCCGGGGGAATCTTTTGCTATTTGTAGAACATATTTGGTCAATGATGTCACCCAGCATCCCCGGCCAGGTTCTTTACATACAGAAACCAGTCAGGGATCTGTCATTTGCAGCAGGAGTAGCAGCAAGTCAATGTTGCTGTGAAGTGGGTCACCAGGATTGATGTGGATCCACATCACTGGCCATTAATCCACCCAACACCAGAGGTAGATGAGGGGTAGGTGCACCAAAGGGGAGGAGCATTCCAGCACGGGGGGATTTGTTGTGTAGGTGAGTGATTTGTGAACGTGCGTTTTTTTGGGGGGCGTTTTTCAGGTATTTTCGTGCTACACGCATAGAGCAGCCCATTCATTTCAGTGGGTTGTCCTACGTGCCACAAACGCACCAAAGTAGCTCATGTACCTTTTTGGGTGTTGATCTTCTCATGTTTTTTTAACCGCACGTTTTGCCGCACCTTTTGACATGTGCAAAAACTCGGGTCAGCTTGCCGCGTTCAGGGCGCCATTAATGATGAACGACACCCACAAACGCGACTCGAGTTTTATGCACAATTCGTCAACATGCGCAAAAATGTGCGTTCTCACGAGACGCTCGGTGTGAATGAAGCCTTCACCGAAGCTCCTCCTTTGTGAGAACATCTGGGGCGGAACTTTCCGCTCGCAGTGGGCGGGACAATGCGGGGGAATTCGGGGTTCAATGCGGGTAGAAGAATCTCTGTGGATTCCACCTTCTTTATAAATAGGGAGGAGCTACAAGACTGACTTTGCGGCAAAACTTCCAATTTTGCCTTCAACTAAATTTTGGTAAAATTTGCCAGGAATTGGTGCTAACACAAGCCGGTGAAATGTCCGCAGTCTTCGCTCAGCCAGCTGTTGTTGAATTTTGCCAAAATTTTACCCAACAGGAACTGTTTTTTACTCGTTCCTTTTTATAACTTGGCGTGTTTATTGCTCGCCGGGTGGCGGTCAGTGGCCCCTATGTCCCGTAGTTTGGGATGTTCCCCCCCAGGATGTGACTCGGTAGAATATTCTATTCTGTGATACAAGCCCTCCAGACGAGCAGGTGCAGCGCAGCGATGGAATTATCTCCGTCAGCCCTGACTCAGCCCCCTCACATAACGTTTCGTCTTTGAAATGAGCGTCCCATCTGGAAACTTGGCCTGGAACTCCTCCTCATCTCCATCCAACAGCAATAAACGCCGCGCACTTTCCTGCCGCTCTTCCTCATTGAAGTTGTCTTTCTTTGTTGGGCTCGCTGCCCTCTGGCCACTCGGAGAATACGCCCTGCGCTCATCCAAACAGATAATGACGGGTCAGGACGTTATATATAGACCGTCCATTGTACGCCGCGTTCCATCACCCCTAACTTTCCTCCACGCGATAACTCCGCCGTGACTCACAGAACATCCTCAGTCCTTTCCAAGTCACACCCGGCCACTCCGTCCAAAAACACGCCAAGATCTTCCCACCATCTTCTTCTCACCGAGCCGCGTGTCCGCCGGCGCACCGCGTCATTCCTAATCATTCATCCAGCAGCTCCGCTACCGATTGTCAGAATCCTGCTTATGGAGAGGAAAAGAGAAATATAATCTATCAATATTTACAGAACATAGATATCAGCAGACTAACGTGTGCGTCCGCAGCATGCCAGGAAGCGTCTGGATCTCGCCAACCTTGACACACATTCACTTCAAACTTAGAGGTGTATTAAAAAAAAAAAACTATTTGCAGAGCTATTCATCCTGTGAACATGTACATTCGTTCTGGGTGAATGCCAGAAAAATCAAATGTTACTCTTTTCTCTCCACGTCGGATGTTCATTCATATGAATAGCATGAATCAGGAAAACACCCTATTATGGCCCTTAGATGGAGCTGATGATCATGCATAGGTAATAATTACTTAATATGATCATCAGCTCCATCTAGTGGTCATAATGGGGTATTTTCCTTACTGTCGCTGTCTTTATGAATGAATAACATCCGACCTGGAGAGAAAATAGTCTAGTAGCATTTGATTTTGCTGACATTCTCACAGAATGAATGTACATGTAGTTTCACAGGATGAATAGCTCTGCAACTATTTATGAATACACCTCTTTATTTCTAAAACACTCCACATAACCCATAACCTACATAACCTACATAACCGAATAAGGTAAATTCAAGGCTCCCTCCATAGGGCCTCCTCTGTAGGGTTCCCTCCATAGGGCTTCCTCTGCAGGGTTCCCTCCATAGGGTTTCCTCCATAGGGCTTCCTCTGTAGGGTTCCCTTCATAGGGCTTCCTCTGTAGGGTTCCCTCCATAGGGTTTCCTCCGTAGGGTTCCCTCCATAGGGCTTCCTCTGTAGGGTTCCCTCCATAGGGCTTCCTTTGTAGGGTTCCCTCCATAGGGCTTCCTCTGTAGGGTTCCCTCCATAGGGTTCCTTCTATGGGACTCCCTCTGTAGGGTTCCCTCCATAGGGCTTTCTCTGTAGGGTTCCCTCCATAGGGCTTCCTCTGCAGCGTTTCCTCCATAGGGCTTCCTCTGTAAGGTTGCATCCATGGGGCTTCCTCTGTAGGGCTTCCTCTGTAGGGTTCCCTCCATTGGGCTTCCTCTGTAGGGTTCCCTCCATAGGGTTCCTTCTATGGGACTCCCTCTGTAGGGTTCCCTCCATAGGGCTTTCTCTGTAGGGTTCCCTCCATAGGGCTTCCTCTGCAGCGTTTCCTCCGTAGGGCTTCCTCTGTAAGGTTGCATCCATAGGGCTTCCTCTGTAGGGCTTCCTCTGTAGGGTTCCCTCCATAGGGCTTCCTCTGTAGGGCTCCCTCTGTAGGGTTCCCTCCGTAGGGCTTCCTCTGTAGGGTTCCCTCCATAGGGCTTCCTCTGTAGGGCTTTCTCTGTAGGGTTCCCTCCATAGGGCTTCCTCTGTAGGGTTCCCTCCGTAGGACTTCCTCTGTAGGGTTCCCTCCATAGGGCTTCCTCTGTATTGTTCCCTCCATAGGGCTTCATCTGTAGGGTTCCATAGGACTCCCTCTGTAGGGTTCCCTCTATACGACTCCTTCTGTAGGGTTGCCTCCTTGGGACTCCCTCTGTAGGGTCCCCTCCATAGGACTCCCTCTGTAGGGTCCCCTCCAAAGGGCTTCTTTTGTAGGGTTCCCTCCATAGCGTTCCTTACATAGGGCTTGAGCTGTTTAATTCCCTCCATAGGGTTCCCCCCAAGCCAGAAATGCTGAGGGGGGGTGTTTTTCAAAGTGATTTCTCAACAAAATAAAGCGTGGAGACATGGATCGATGAATGGAGGGATAGATGGATGGAGGGATGGATGGATAGATGAATGGATGGAGAGATGGATGGATGAATGAATGGATGAAGGCATGAATGGATGGCTGGAAACATGGTTGGAGGGATGGATGGAGACAGGGATGAATGGATGGAAGGATGGAGACATGGATGGATGGAGGAATGGATGGATGGATGGAGACATGGATGAATGGATAAAGACATGGATGGAGACATGGATGGAGACATGGATGGAGACATGGATGAATGGATAAAGACATGGATGGAGACATGGATGGATGGATGGATGGATGGAGACATGGATGGATGGATGGATGGATGGATGGATGGATGAATGGATAAATGGAGACATGGGTGGATGGATGGAGACATGGATGGATGAAGACATGGATGGATGTATGGAGACATGGATGGAGATATGGATGGATGGAGACATGAGTGGAGATATGGATGGATGGATACATGAATGGATAAAGACACGGATGGATGTATGGAGACATGGATGGCGATATGGATGGGTGGATGAAGACATGGATAGCGATAAGGATGGGTGGAGACATGGATGGAGACATGGATGGAGATATGGATGGGTGGATGGAGACATGGATGGAGACATGGATGGCAATATGGATGGGTGGATGGAGACATGGATGGAGACATGAATGGAGAGGTGGATGGAGATATGGATGGGTGGATGTAGACAAGAATGGAGACATGGATAGAGACGTGGATGGAGATATGGATGGGTGGATGGAGACATGGATGGAGACATGAATGGAGAGGTGGATGGAGATATGGATGGGTGGATGGAGACATGGATGGAGACATAGATGAAGACGTGGATGGAGATATGGATGGGTGGATGGAGACATAGATGGAGACATGGATGGAGACGTGGATGGAGATATGGATGGGTGGATGGAGACAAGAATGGAGACATGGATGGAGACGTGGATGGAGATATGGATGGGTGGATGGAGACATGGATGGAGACATGAATGGAGAGGTGGATGGAGATATGGATGGGTGGATGGAGACATGGATGGAGACATAGATGAAGACGTGGATGGAGATATGGATGGGTGGATGGAGACATGGATGGAGACATGGATGGAGACGTGGATGGAGATATGGATGGGTGGATGGAGACAAGAATGGAGACATGGATGGAGACGTGGATGGAGATATGGATGGGTGGATGGAGACATGGATGGAGACGTGGATGGAGATATGGATGGGTGGATGGAGACAAGAATGGAGACATGGATGGAGACGTGGATGGAGATATGGATGGGTGGATGGAGACATGGATGGAGACGTGGATGGAGATATGGATGGGTGGATGGAGACAAGAATGGAGACATGGATGGAGACGTGAATGGAGATGTGGATGGAGACATGGATGGAGACGTGGATGGAGATATGGATGGGTGGATGGAGACAAGAATGCAGACATGGATGGAGACGTGGATAGAGATATGGATGGGTGGATGGAGACATGGATGGAGACGTGGATGGAGATATGCATGGAGATATGGATGGATGGAGACATAGACTTGTGCAAAATGGAAAATTTTGTTTAGTTTAGTTTCGTTGTCATTCGTAAAATACATAATTTAGTTCTGTTATATTCATTATGTTACGTTAATTCGTTTTCGGATGATTCGTTATTTCTGTAGTGTCGATATTTGTTATAATCATGTCAAATTAATTCGTTATATCCGCTATAATTTCTTTCGTATTAGTGGAAATTCGATATTATTGTATGTATATTGATTCGTGATAATGATTTGTAGTTTGGAAAGTCGTTTGTTTATTGAATCTATTAACACACACAATGACAATATCTCTTCTCGCTCAAATACAACACCCCCCTTCTCACTCACTTCTCAGGAATGTACCTTTCCAGTAATCCAACCTCCAGCACAAAATTAATCCGCTGATTGAACTGTAAGATTTACTTTGAGTTGACCTTTTGTTTCATTAGATCTTTAACGAATTACGAATCATGTCGAATTAATTCCTTATATCCGCTATAATTTCTTTCGTATTAGTTGAAATTCATTATTTTTTTATTCGGACATTCGGATGCATCCGAGTGTCTGAAAGATGCAAAATGCGGCTGAATTTCAATTAGTTACGAAATGAATTGCACATGTCTAATGAATAAATGAAGACATGAATAGATGGAGATATGAATGGATGAAGAAATGAATGGAGACATGGATGGATGGATGGATGGATGGATGGATGGATAGATGGATGGATGGAGACATGGATGTGAATATGGATGGATGGAGACATAGATGGATGGATAGATGGATGGAGACATGGATGTATGGATGGAGACATGAATGGATGAAGACATGGATGGAGACATGGATGGATGGAGATATGGATGGATTGAGACATGGATAGATAGAGACATGGATGGATGGAGACATGAATGGATGAAGACATGGATGAAGATATGGATGGAGATATGGTTGGATGGATGGAGACATGGATGCATGAAGACATGGATGGAGACATGGATGGAGATATGGATGGATGGAGATGTGGATGGATGGATGGATGGAGATATGGATGGATGGAGGAGACATGGATAGATGGAGACATGGATGGATGGAGACATGAATGGATGAAGACATGGATGGAGATATGGTTGGTTGGATGGATGGAGATATGGATGGATGGAGACATGGATAGATGGAGACATGGATGGATGGAGACATGGATGGATGGAGACATGAATGAATGAAGACATGGGTGGAGATATGGTTGGATGGATGGAGACATGGATGGATGAAGACATGGATGGAGACATGGATGGAGATATGGATGGATGGAGATGTGGATGGATGGATGGATGGAGATATGGATGGATGGAGGAGACATGGATAGATGGAGACATGGATGGATGGAGACATGAATGGATGAAGACATGGATGGAGATATGGTTGGTTGGATGGATGGAGATATGGATGGATGGATGGAGACATGGATGGAGACATGCTTGGATGGAGACATGGATGGAGATATGGATGGATGGAGACGTGGATGGAGACATGGTTGGATGGAGACATGGAAGGAGATATGGATGGATGGAGACATGAATGGATGAAGACCTGGATGGAGATATGGTTGGATGGATGGATGGATATATGGTTGGATGATGATATGGATGTATGGAGATATGGTTGGATGAATGGATAGATGGAGACATGGATGGATGGAGACATGGATGGAGATATGTTTGGATGGATGGAGATATGGATAGATGGAGACATGGATGGATGGATAGAAACATGAATGGATGAAGACATGGATGGAGGTATGAATGGATGAATGGATAGATGGTGGGGTGTGCTCTGAATGAGAAAAATAAAAAATAAGTCATGTTTTCAAGTTTGTGGAGCTCAGATACAGTTTAGTTCCTCTTTCCCTTCCCCCATCTGTAGATGAACCCTCTCTGGGATAGGTGAGTGATGGTCGCTGACGCTTTGACGTTTGCCCTAGAAATCTCGTCTTCAGCGACCTCCTTCCATTGAAGGGTTAAGGCCAGGATCTGTGACTCTTTCTGTCTCTGTAATTAGCGAAAACAACAGTTCCAGCAGCACATGAAATGCGTGAGATCGCTGCCATGAAATGTTCTGAGGGTGTCAGAGAATTTATAGATCTCCTGCAAATTATTCCGAGCGACAACCAACAACCAACACCCCGCCGCTGTACTCCGAAATCACTTCTCAGGAACAATGAGATACATGACAGTATAGCTACAAGCCCAACATTGATACATTGTTATATAGTTACATTATTTTATAGTTACATGTTATGTAGTTACATGTTATATAGTTACATTATTATATAGTTACATGTTATATAGTTACATGTTATAGTTACTCACTCCATCAGTCTCTTCACGCATCACTAACTTACTAACCGACATATCTGTATGGATGTCACACCACTTCCTCAAACTCAACTTGTCCAAAACTGAGCTTATAATATTTCCTCCCCCACGTGCCTCTTCCCCTGACTTCTCTGTCAAGAGCAATGGCAAAACCATCCACCCGTCCACACATGTCAGGGTGCTAGGTGTTATCCTAGATTCTGAACTCTCCTTTCAGCCCCACATCCAATCACTTTCCAAAGCTTGCCGCCTCAACCTCCGCAACATCTCTAAACTACGTCCCTTTCTAACCAGTGAAACTACAAAGCTCCTGATTCACTCCCTGGTTATCTCTCGCCTTGACTACTGCAACTCCCTTCTCATTGGCTTACCTTTAAATAAACTATCCCCCCTTCAGTCCATCATGAATGCTGCTGCCAGACTCATCCACCTTACAAACCGCTCAGTGTCTGCTACCCCTCTCTGCCAATCCCTCCATTGGCTGCCACTCGCCCAACGAATTAAATTCAAAATACTAACAATAAGTTACAAAGCCATCCACAACTGTGCCCCCAGCTACATCACTAACCTAGTCTCAAAATACCAACCTAAACGCCATCTCCGTTCCTCCCAAGATCTCCTGCTCTCTAGCTCCCTCATCACCTCCTCCCATATCCGCCTCCAGGACTTCTCCCGAGCCTCGCCCATCCTCTGGAATTCCCTACCCCAATCTGTCAGACTGTCTCCAAATTTATCCACTTTTAGGCGATCCCTGAAGACTTTCCTCTTCAGAGAGGCCTATCCTGCCTCCATCTAACAACTGCATTATTTTCTCCATTAGCTCATCCCCCACAGCTATTACCCTTTTGTATAACTTGACCCTCCCTCCTAGATTGTAAGCTCTAACGAGCAGGGCCCTCTGATTCCTTCTGTATTGAATTGTATTGTACTTGTACTGTCTGCCCTAATGTTGTTGTAAAGCGCTGCGTAAACTGTCGGCGCTATATAAATCCTGTATAATAATAATAATAATAATAATGTTATATAGTTACATTATTATATAGTTACATGTTATATAGTTACATGTTATATATTTAGTCAGGTTGTTGGGAGTAGTCCAGCTGTCCAATGGTGAAGAGTCTACATCTCCCTCCCTAAGAGGAGCTTGGAGGACGTTGGTGGGAGAAGTCAAGCTGTCCTATGGTGGTGAGTCTATATCTTCACCACTAAGAGGAGCTTGGAGAACGTTGGTGGGAGAAGTCAAGCTGTTCTATGGCGGTGAGTCTACATCTCCCTCACTAGGAGGAGCTTGGAGGACGTTGGTGGGAGAAGTCCAGCTGTCCTATGGTGGTGAGTCTACATCTTCCTCACTAGTAGGAGCTTGGAGGGTGTTGCTGGGAGAAGTCCAGCTGTCCTATGGTGGTGAGTATACATTTCCCTCACTAGGAGGAGCTTGGAGGATGTTAGTGAGAGAAGTCCAGCTTTCCTATGGTGGTGCGTCTACATCTCCCTCACTAGGAGGAGCTTGGAGGACATTGGTGGGAGAAGTACAGCTATCCTATGGTGGTGAGTATACATCTCCCTCACTAGAAAGAGCTTGCAGGACATTGGTGGGAGAAGTCCAGCTGTCCTATGGTGGTGAGTCTACATCTCCCTCACTAGAAGGAGCTTGGAGGACGTTGGTGGGAGGAGTCCAGCTGTCCTATGGTGGTGAGTCTACATCTCCCTCACTAGTAGGAGCTTGGAGGACATTGGTGGGAGGAGTCCAGCTATCCTTTGGTGTTGAGTCTACATCTTCCTCACTAGGAGGAGCTTAGAGGACGCTGGTGGGAGGAGTCCAGCTGTTCTATGGTGGTGTGTCTACATCTCCCTTACTAGGAGGAGCTTGGAGGACGTTGGTGGGAGAAGTCCAGCTGTCCTATGGTGGTGAGTCTACATCTCCCTCACTAGTAGGAGCTTGGAGGATATTGGTGGGAGGAGTCCAGCTGTCCTATGGTGGTGAGTCTATATCTCCCTCACTAGGAGGAGCTTGGAGGACATTGGTTGAGAAGTCAAGCTGTCCTATGATGGTGAGTCTACATCTCCCTCACTAAGAGGAGCTTAGAGAACGTTGGTGGGAGAAGTCTAGCTGTCCTATGGTGGTGAGTCTACATCTCCCTCACTAGGAGGAGCTTGGAGGATGTTGGTGGGAGAAGTCCAGCTGTCCTATGGTGGTGAGTCTACATTTCCCTCACTAGGAGGAGCTTGGAGGATGTTAGTGGGAGAAGTCCAGCTTTCCTATAGTGGTGCGTCTACATCTCCCTCACTAGGAGGAGCTTGGAGGACATTGGTGGGAGAAGTACAGCTATCCTATGGTGGTGAGTATACATCTCCCTCACTAGAAAGAGCTTGCAGGACATTGGTGGGAGAAGTACAGCTATCCTATGGTGGTGAGTATACATCTCCCTCACTAGAAAGAGCTTGCAGGACATTGGTGGGAGAAGTCCAGCTGTCCTATGGTGGTGAGTCTACATCTCCCTCACTAGTGGGAGCTTGGAGGATGTTGGTGGGAGGAGTCCAGCTGTACTATGAAGGTGAGTCTACATCTCCCTCACTAGGAGGAGCTTGGAGGATGTTGGTGGGAGGAGTCCAGCTGTCCTATGGTGGTTAGTCTACATCTCCCTCACTATTTGGAGCTTGGAGGACGCTGGTGGGAGGAGTCCAGCTGTCCTATGGTGTTGAGTCTACATCTTCCTCACTAGGAGGAGCTTAGAGGACATTGGTGGGTGAAGTCCAGCTGTCCTATGGTGGTGAGTCTACATCTCCCTCACTAGTAGGAGCTTGGAGGACGTTGGTTGAGAAGTCAAGCTTTGCTATGATGGTGAGTCTACATCTCCCTCACTAAGAGGTGCTTAGAGAACGTTGGTGGGAGAAGTCCAACAGTCCTATGGTGGTGTCTCGGTCTGATTTCATAGTTTCTGACAGTTTCTGACAGGTGGTGAGTCTATATCTCCCTTACTAGGAGGAGCTTGGAGGACGTTGGTGGGAGAAGTGCAGCTGTCCTATGGTGGTTAGTCTACATCTCCCTCACTAGGAGGAGCTTGGAGGACGTTGGTGGGAGAAGTGCAGCTGTCCTATGGTGGTGAGTCTACATCTTCCTTACTAGGAGGAGCATGGAGGACGTTGGTGGGAGAAGTCCAGCTGTCCTTTGGTGGTGAGTCTACATCTCCCTCACTAGTAGGAGCTTGGAGGACATTGGTGGGAGGAGTCCAGCTGTCCTATGGTGGTGAGTCTACATCTCCCTCACTAGGAGGAGCTTGGAGGACGATGGTGGGAGGAGTCCAGCTGTCCTATGGTGGTGAGTCTACATCTCCCTCACTAGGAGGAGCTTGGAGGACATTGGTGGGAGAAGTACAGCTATCCTATGGTGGTGAGTCTACATCTCCCTCACTAGGAGGAGCTGGGAGGACATTGGTGGGAGAAGTACAGCTATCCTATGGTGGTGAGTTTACATCTCCCTCACTAGAAAGAGCTTGCAGGACATTGGTGGGAGAAGTCAGCTGTCCTATGGTGAAATGAAAGTTGAATCCGCGCAATGAAAATAGGTACACGTGGAATATAGAACTGCTGCCTCTACAGGTGCAATTCCACCAGAGTGGAATGTACTGAATTAAGAGGAAAATGGATGTAGGTGTGGCAATGTTCTGGTGAATAATTAGTGATGAGCCACTATTAGCCGGCAGTGTGTTATAATAGTATCTGGGTGGTGTTACAACCTCTTGTGGCTATTTAAAAATGTGATAACAATAGATAAAGGGACTAATTCTTTACTTCCGTATGTGAGTTGTCCCATGTGAATAACAACCAAACATTTGATGAATACTGATGTCTACAAAATGATATGAAAAATTATATAAAAAGTGCCCAAAATAACATACAGTACATAAATGTACCTGATAATAAAGTGCATAAACAGGAAAGTGCTCAATGTACTGTAGGAATGGGGATCAGATTATATGGCCATGGTTAGGTGTGTAGTAGGGCTGATTTAGAATTCCAGCTAAGAAGCCATTCCTTCCTATTAACTATGTTAAGAACGTTTTGTCTGTAGAATATTTTGTACGTGACAGGCTGTGGATTGGCAAATGAACACTTCCCCCTTTTAGCAAAACGATCTATGCCTAGCTTAGCACACTTTTCCTGTCCAGGATGTGTCAAAGGCCAGTCAGCTGATTAAGGAAGTAACCGCAGAGGCAAGGCTTGTGCAATACTTGTGAAACTATATGCTTTGGTAAGCTGCTTGCATTAGTAGAAGTAGGTGAAGGGACAGAATATTTTGTAAAGGAAATGTATCATCTGTGTGCTTGTGACGTAATGTGATAGAGTTATATGTACAATGAATTTCCTGTAAGGAAGACTCTTTGGCGTATAGACACGAGTCGGGCCAGGAGTGTTCATTCTTGCTAGCTAGAAGAATGAAATAAAAAACTTGCATACCAGAGTTCATTGCACAGCAGTCATTACTGTTATTCTCCTACCTCATTTGGTGCATTGGCCGTAAGGGGGGAATATCGGTGTGACCTGTTGAGGCAGGTGGCACTGTTTTCCACCAGACCTACAAGGAATGGTCCGAGAGGCCAGCCCTGTGGGTTATATCGTAGTCTCAAAAGGCGCCTTCTAGAACTGTTATCTAGGAGACTGCGCTGTGTCCCATTTGGTGGCCTGCTGTGGACGACCTTCGTAGCGTCGAAAGGACCTGGGAATCCAAGAAGTAGATAGCTGGAGCTCCAACGGGAACAGGTGAGAGCCTTTTTACTTTTGTTTTTTGGATAACAGTTAAGACAGCCAGCCAGCCTCTCGACGGATCGAGAGAAGGGAAGCCTGATCACCTTCCGAGAGAGACGTCCGTTTAGATGATTGTGCATCTTTCGGACGAATTCTCAGTCAGTCAGTAATTTTTGGGTGGGAATGTCTGGTATGATTGATGTGTGTATGAGACATCACTTTGTGGTGAAGTGACCGTGTCCTCTTTTAAGTGCGGTTCCTGGCTGGGAGACCACGTCCAGGCCACTGACCGAGGGAAGCGTTGTCTATTGTCCCTACCTGTGTCGAGGATTCAGACCCCTTACTGAATTCTCATCATTTACCCTACCCTCTGTGTCTGTCTTGGTGTCTGTTAGGTTATAAGAATGGGTGGGAAACATAGTGTTGAATCTCCCCTACAAACCATGATCTCCAACTTTAAGAAGGGATTTTCAAAGAACCGTAATTTAAAAAAAAAACTTAGCCCTGAGAAATTGATAACATTGTGTGAGAAAGATTGGCCCTGCTATGGAGCGCGGTGGCCCCCACAGGGAACCCTTGACTTAGAGACCATTGACTGATTATTTGAGAATATTATGTCAGAATTACAGAAACATGACCAAGACGCACCTTCCAGGAGGACTGTTCGTTCGGGTGATTGTGCATCCCTCGAATAAATCCTCAGCCAGCCAGTCAGGAGGAATATCCGTCCAGATGATTGTGCGTCTCTCGGATAAATCAGTCAGTCAGTCAGTCAGCTAGGAGAAAACGTCCGTCTGGATGATTGTGCATCCTTTGGACAAATGGGAGATAAAGACCTGCAGTGGATAGAAGCCACAGAAAGAGGAGCAGTATAGAATTATAGTTAGGACAAGAGTAGTACCACTGACAAAACAAACAAAACACATATATTCTCAACCCGAAGAGACAGATCTGCCTCCCCCGTATGTAGAGGAAAGGACCTCAGATAGAGACAGGTTAGAGCCATGTCCAAATGCCCCGTCCAGTAAACAAGGGGACTCAAGTAGTTGTTCAGCTACATCAGATTCAGCAAGTTTGTCAATGCCAAATCTCAGTAAATATACTCCTGACCGTAGCACTCTGGGTATAGGCAGGACAGAAATAGGGAACTCAGTAGTAGTCCATGGGCTCCCCAATCAAGTGTCCACTTCCACTCCGAGAGATCCTGATGCAAATAGCCGGACCCTTGCCCCGCATCCCTTTGAAGCCCGCATACTGCAAGACATCCCGGGACTGTGGGCAGAAGACAACCTACCAGGATTAACCACACACGTTCCCTCAATCCTTATTGAATTAAAATCAGGAGCCACTCCAGTCAGCCTGAAACAGTACCCAGTCCCTCCAAAAGCCCTAGTAGGAAAACAAAAGTACTTAAACAAATTCCTCACACTATGGAATTCTAAAACCCTGTCAGTCTCCCTGGAATACACCTCTACTCCCAGTGCAGAAACCTGAAACAGCTCACTGTCATCCTGCTCAAGACCTCCGAGCGGTCAATCAGGCTGTAATGACCAGGCACCCAGCGGTCACTAATGAACTGTTACAATTACTGTGGGAGGCAGGTTATAAGGTGTCCCGGAGAAAGGTGAAATTTTGACAAGAGACTGTAAAGTACCTGGGATTCAGAGTATCACAAGGACAGAGACAATTGGGAGAAGGCAGGAAAGAAGTTGTTTGTCAGATTCCCACCCTGACTACCAGACGGCAAGTACGTGAATTCCTGGGGGTGGCAGGATTCTGCTGAATCTGGATACCGGACTTTGCCATAAAAGCCAGACCCCTCTATGAATCCACAAAGGGGGGAGAAAAGGAACCCTTCCAATGGGGAGAACAGCAAAACAGAGCATTAAGACATTAAGGTCTCCCTAATGCAGGCTCCTGTGCTAGGCTTGCCAGATAGCCAAAAAGTCTTCTATTTGTATGTCAGTGAAAAACAAGGAATAGCAGTAGAAGTCCTGGCACAGTACTCTGGGTCTTGGCAGCGCCCTGTAGCATACCTTTCAAAACAACTGGACACTGTAGCTCAGAGATGGCCATCGCAGCAACAGCCCTCCTTGTGGTCGAAGCTGACCAGTTGTGATTAGGTCAGGAGACTTATGTCCGAGTCCCTCACCAGGTACAGGCATTAATGGATTACAAGGGAAATCACTGGTTCACGACCAGTCGAATGGTTAAATATCAAGCTATGCTGTGTGAAAATCCTCGTATCCACTTAGAGACTGTAAACCCTTTGAACCCAGCCACTCTGCTCCCCACCTCACAAGAACCCCTAACTCATGACAGTTCCGGGTATTGGATATGTAAGCCGACCAGACTTGAAAGACAGCCCCTTGAAAAGTCCAAACGTTGAGTACTTTACTGACGGAAGCAGTTTTGTAAAAGATGTTTATCCCCAGATATAGGCCCAGACAATGGCCCTGACTTTGTCCACAAGTGTCTCCAGGAATTAGCAACGGCACCTAAGATTACTTGGAAATTACACACCGCATATAGGCCCCAAAGCTCTGGAAAAGTTGAACGGATGAACCGCACACTCAAGTCACAACTGGCTAAGCTCTGTCAGGAAACCCAAATGGAGTGGACCTTGATGTTGCCCATTGCTTTACTGAGAATTCGGAGTACCCCAACAAAGAGGACAAATCTGTCCCCTTTTGAGGTACTGTATGGTAGGCCCCCACCTATCATTAGAGGGATAAGAGGAGACTTGCATCAGATAGGAGGGGTAGTTAACCATGAACTGATACAGAAACTTGGGGAAAGTATGCAGGACATAGGGAAATGGGTTCAAGAGAAACTTCCCATAAGCTTGTCGAACCCAGTACACCCCTTTAAACCAGGAGATACAGTGTGGGTAAAGGAGTGGAACCTAACCCCACAAAGGCCAAAATGGAGAGGTCCTTACATTGTTCTGCTATCTACCCCAACAGCCATTAAGGTAGCCGAGGTGACACCTTGGATACACCACTCCAGGGTAAAGCGAGCTGCTGACCTCACAGACTCCTGGCACAGTACAGTAGACCCCCAAGATCCTTTGAGACTGAGATTGACCAGAGAAATCAGAAGGAAGAACTCCAGCCCTGTGTTCAGCACACCCCTGGAAGCTGCTGAATTTACGCACGGCAGAAGATAGAAAGACTGCAGCCCTGCGGCCAGCACACCCCTGGAAGCTGCTGGCTCAACGCACGGCGGAAGATAAAGGATATCTACTAAGCTCTGCTCCAACCACAGCCCGGACGCTGGTTGGTCTACGCACAAGCTGAAGCCTGAGGATGTTCATCGGTGTAATGTTTACTAAAATCGTTATAATGAGACTGTTGATAGTCATAATAGTGATACTGACCAGGTTAACAGGGGGGGAGAGTATCTCATGTGACCCTTGTATAAAGACTACCAGAGTAGGATCCGTAACTACCAAGATGTTATTGTGGCACTCCCATTATCAATGCAAGGGCACAGAGACTGGTACTTGCATACATAATGGAACTACCTATTCAATGTGCTCCTTTGAAAATCAGATAACCTGTTATGACCCCACTTATGCACCCTATAAAACCTGGCTAACCGTTCAGAGCTTTAGTTCCACCGGTAGGCTGATAAACCGAACACTGATCACTGACCCCAGCACTGCAGCAAGCCTAATCTTTGATGTGTGTGCTGCCATCAACCTCAACCACTTCCCAAGGGGAGGGTGTGGGGGATTGGAATGGGAGAGAGAGTATTTAAGAAATGATAGGTACATCTGTTCAGGTAAACTGGGACCTAGCTGTGCAGGAGAGGAATGGAATTACTGCCCCAACTGGAGGTGTGCTGCCTGGGGAACATGGGGATGAAAAATCAGGATGCCATTCTACAATCTTTAGCTGGTTCATCCAGCTGCACAGTGGGAAGTTGCACCCCTGTGAATTTCACCATACATAACCCTGTCCAGTTTTTAGCACAATGGGGAAATTAAGTTTGGAGTTCATATTTATGGTAAAGGATCAGACCCCGGTACAATTGTGTATGTCTCACTAGAAACTGAACCAACAAAGAGTGTTAATCATCAGTTATTTCATTCCTTATATGAAGAGCTAGCCACTGGTATGGAAATGCCCCCTAGCACAAAGAACCTGTTCATTGAATTAGCAGAAAGTGTGGCTGACAATTTACAAGTCACAGATTGCTATGTGTGTGGAGGAACCAACATGGGATGGTTTCGATGCTGGTAGCTGGTTCGGAGATTGGGGTTTTCCCAGTGTATATGGGGTAAAGGCTATATTGGGGATCGTTGTAATAATACTCATAGCATGTCTGCTGCTGCCCTGTCTGATTCCCCTTGGGACTAGAATGATCCAGAGTTTCATTGAGGCCACCGTAGAAAGAAAGGCTGCGACCCATATTATGGCTATGTGGAAATACCAGCCATTAACCCCCCCAGGACTAAAAAAAAATTCTCAGTCACATTGAGCTCTGATCCATTAGAAAGCAGACTTGTATGCTATTTAAGTGATGCTTAATCTCGCTCATATTAATCGCTATGATTATGATCAAAGGGGGGAATGAAGTAGGAATGGGGATCAGATTATATGGCCATGGTTAGGTGTGTAGTAGGGCTGATTTAGAATTCCAGCTAAGAAGCCATTCCTTCCTATTAACTATGTTAAGAACGTTTTGTCTGTAGAATATTTTGTACGTGACAGGCTGTGGATTGGCAAATGAACACTTCCCCCTTTTAGCAAAACGATCTATGCCTAGCTTAGCACACTTTTCCTGTCCAGGATGTGTCAAAGGCCAGTCAGCTGATTAAGGAAGTAACCGCAGAGGCAAGGCTTGTGAAACTATATGCTTTGGTAAGCTGCTTGCATTAGTAGAAGTAGATGAAGGGTCAGAATATTTTGTAAAGGAAATGTATCATCTGTGTGCTTGTGACGTAATGTGATAGAGTTATATGTACAATGAATTTCCTGTAAGGAAGACTCTTTGGCGTATAGACACGAGTCGGGCCAGGAGTGTTCATTCTTGCTAGCTAGAAGAATGAAATAAAAAACTTGCATACCAGAGTTCATTGCACAGCAGTCATTACTGTTATTCTCCTACCTCATTATGAAGTTCTGCTGGTTGGACAACAGTTGAAGGATCTCCCCATTACTGCAGATCTTGTCTTCAGGTCTCTGACACAAAGACAGATGCCACATCATTCTCAGGGGCCCCTGCAACTGAGCTGTGCTGCAACATTCATCTGCAGCACGAAGGGGAACTGCCAGGAGTTGCTACACAATGGCAAAATACTGAGATCGCGCAATACCCCTGTAGGGGTGAGGATATTCGCTGAGTGTTTGCACATTAGGAGCACCAATAAGAAGCACCATCACCGAGCCAGCACTGGAACAAGAAGATCCTCTTTTAAGAATATTGTTTTTCTAGAGGAATCAATTCTTTCTAAGCACAGAACCATTTGTGCACACAAAAAAACTTTTTAAAGCAATATTGTTTTTCCAGCAAGCACTGGCTTTTATTGTTTTGAGCACAAGTTACTTTGTCAATCTGCTAAATAGCAACCCCCCCCCTTTTTTTTTCCACTAAGCACTTTCCTGTTTATGCACTTTGTTACCAGGTTCATTTATGTACTGTATGTTATATTGGGCACTTTTTATATAATTTTTCATATAATTTTGTAGACATCAGTATTAATCAAATGTTTGGTTGTTATTCACATGGGACAACTCACATACGGAATATTAGTAAAGAAATAGTCCCTTTATCTATTGTTATCACATTTCTAAATAGCCACAAGAGGTTGTAACACCACCCAGATACTATTATAACACACTGCCAGCTAATAGTGGCTTATCACTAATTATTCACCAGAACATTGCCACACCTACATCCATTTTATTCTTAAGCTGTCCTATGGTGGTGAGTCTACATCTCCCTCACTAGGAGGAGCTTAGAGGAACATTGGTGGGAGAAGCCCAGCTGTCCTATGGTGGTGAGTCTACATCTCCCTCACTAGGAGGAGCTTAGAGAACATTGGTGGGAGAAGCCCAGCTGTCCTATGGTGGTGAGTCTACATCTCCCTCACTAGGAGGAGCTTAGAGAACGTGGTTGGAGAAGCCCAGCTGTCCTATGGTGGTGAGTCTACATCTCCCTCACTAGGAGGAGCTTAGAAAACGTTGGTGGGAGAAGCCCAGCTGTCCTATGGTGGTGAGTCTACATCTCCCTCACTAGGAGGAGCTTAGAGAACGTTGGTGGGAGAAGCCCAGCTGTCCTATGGTGGTGAGTCTACATCTCCCTCACTAGGAGGAGCTTAGAGAACATTGGTGGGAGAAGCCCAGCTGTCCTATGGTGGTGAGTCTACATCTCCCTCACTAGGAGGAGCTTAGAGAACATTGGTTGGAGAAGCCCAGCTGTCCTATGGTGGTGAGTCTACATCTCCCTCACTAGGAGGAGCTTAGAGAACGTTGGTGGGAGAAGCCCAGCTGTCCTATGGTGGTGAGTCTTCATCTCCCTCACTAGGAGGAGCTTGGAGGACATTGGTCGGAGAAGCCCAGCTGTCCTATGGTGGTGTGCCTACATCTCCCTCACTTTATTGGCTTGGTGGGAGAAGTCCAGCTGTCCTATGGTGGTGAGTCTACATCTTCCTCACTAAGAGGAGCTTGGTGGATATCGGCAGGAGGCAACCAGTGATCTTTGCCGAGAAGTCAGTGACCGTGTGTAGCTGTTAAACTCTGGAAGGTCACCAACAGCATAAAGATCCCGAGGGACTTTCATTTTTGAATTTTTGCACTCTACAGCCAGAAAGTCCAGGCAGGAGACCTCAAGTTATCCAGTTCTGAAGTCCGTCCCCCCCCTTCATCCTTCCTGGGATTCTCCCCCCCCCCCCGCTTTCCTTCATCCTTCCCGGGATTCTCCCCCCCCCCCCCACGCTTTCCTTCATCCTTCCTGGGATTCTTCCCCCCCAACGCTTTCCTTCATCCTTCCTGGGATTTCTTCTCCCCCCCGCTTTCCTTCATCCTTCCTGGGACTCTTCCCCCCCAACGCTTTCCTTCATCCTTCCCGGGATTCTTCCCCCCAACGCTTTCCTTCATCCTTCCCGGGATTCCCCCCCCGCTTTCCTTCATTCTTCCTGGGATTCTCCCCCCCCCGCTTTCCTTCATCCTTCCCGGGATTCTCCCCCCCCCCCACGCTTTCCTTCATCCTTCCTGGGATTCTTCCCCCCCAACGCTTTCCTTCATCCTTCCTGGGATTCTTCTCCCCCCCCGCTTTCCTTCATCCTTCCTGGGATTCTTCCCCCCCAACGCTTTCCTTCATCCTTCCTGGGATTCTTCTCCCCCCCCCGCTTTCCTTCTTACTTCCCGGGATTCTTCCCCCCCAACGCTTTCCTTCATCCTTCCCGGGATTCCCCCCCCCCGCTTTCCTTCATTCTTCCTGGGATTCTCCCCCCCCCCACTTTCCTTCATCCTTCCCGGGATTCTTCCCCCCCGCTTTCCTTCATCCTTCCCGGGATTCTCCCCCCCGCTTTCCTTCATCCTTCCTGGGATTCTCCCCCCCCGCTTTCCTTCATTCTTCCCCCCTCCCGCTTTCCTTCATCCTTCCCGGGATTCTTTCCTACCCCCCGCTTTTCTTCATCCTTCCCGGGATTCTTTCCTATCCCCCGCTTTTCTTCATCCTTCCCGGGATTCTTTCCTACCCCCCGCTTTCCTTCATCCTTCCCGGGATTCTTTCCTACCCCCGCTTTCCTTCATCCTTCCCGGGATTCTTTCCTACCCCCGCGTTCCTTCATCCTTCCCGGGATTCTTTCCTTCATCCTTCCCGGGATTCTTTCCTTCTGATAAAATAGAAGTGAAACAAAAAAAATCTGGGAGGCGTTTCTTTTTGGGGTATCCTGTACCCCAAACCCTCCAATAAAACTATAAGAAGCCGGTAGTGAGAAGAAGAGAGAAGATTCCTCTGAGGTCACCAATCTCCTCTGAGCCCGGAGGCGACGCTGTCACCCGTCTGATGAAGATTTTGGTGTCACGGAGGGGAGGCTGCCGGTCTGATCCGCTCTTCCCCGGAGACAACCAGCCTGATGTCTTCTATCTTCTTCATGTGGATGTGACGGGTGACAGCGACCGATGGGTGACAGTGACCGCCAATTCCAACATCACAACCAGGAATGATTGTGATGCGGCCCAACATGAGCAGTATGGTCCCAGAAGGATGTCCCCCACTGACACCGATGTCCTCCACTGACACCAATGTCCCCCACTGACACCGATGTCCTCCACTGACACCAATGTCCCCCACTGACACCGATGTCCTCCACTGACACCGATGTCCACCACTGACACCGATGTCCCCCACTGACACCAATGTCTCCAACTGACACCGATGTCCCCCACTGACACCGATGTCCCCCACTGAACACCAATGTCACCAACTGACACCAATGTCCCCCCAATGAACACCAATGTCCCCCACTGACACCGATGTCCCCCACTGACACCAATGTCCCCCACTGACACCGATGTCCTCCACTGACACCAATGTCCACCACTAACACCGATGTCCTCCACTGACACCGATGCCTCCACTGACACCAATGTCCACCACTAACACCGATGTCCCCCACTGACACCAATGTCACCAACTGACACCGATGTCCCCCACTGACACCAATGTCCCCCACTGACACCGATGTCCTCCACTGACACCGATGTCCTCCACTGACACCGATGTCCACCACTGACACCGATGTCCTCCACTGACACCGATGTCCCCCACTGACACCGATGTCCCCCACTGACACCAATGTCGCCAACTGACACCGATGTCCCCCACTGACACCGATGTCCCCCCCTGAACACCAATGTCACCAACTGACACCAATGTCCCCCCAATGAACACCAATGTCCCCCACTGACACCAATGTCGCCAACTGACACCGATGTCCCCCACTGACACCAATGTCCCCCACTGACACCGATGTCCTCCACTGACACCGATGTCCACCACTATCACCGATGTCCTCCACTGACACCGATGTCCTCCACTGACACCAATGTCCACCACTAACACCGATGTCCTCCACTGACACCGATGCCTCCACTGACACCAATGTCCACCACTAACACCGATGTCCCCCACTGACACCAATGTCACCAACTGACACCAATGTCCCCCCAATGAACACCAATGTCACCAACTGACACCGATGTCCCCCACTGACACCAATGTCCCCCACTGACACCGATGTCCTCCACTGACACCGATGTCCTCCACTGACACCGATGTCCATCACTAACACCGATGTCCTCCACTGACACCGATGTCCCCCACTGACACCGATGTCCCCCACTGAACACCAAGGTCACCAACTGACACCAATGTCCCCCACTGACACCGATGTCCCCCACTGACACCGATGTCCCCCACTGAACACCAATGTCACCAACTGACACCGATGTCCCCCACTGACACCAATGTCACCAACTGACACCAATGTCACTAACTGATACCAATGTCCTCCACTGAACATCATTGTCCCCCACTGACACCAATATCCCTAACCTCATCAACCACCAGTCCCCCCTACCCCTCCACAAGGTGCCAGTGACACCTCCCTTTCCCTCCACAGAGTCCTATTGCCCCCCCTCCCCCCACAAAGTATAGAGGCTACCCTCTAGTCAAAAAACAGTGCCCCCCCCTCCATAGAGAACCAGTACCCCTGTTCCCCCTTCAAATTACCAGTGCCCCCCTCATTCTTTCCATTCATCCCATCACCCTGGCGGTGTCCCCTAAGGAGGACCTACCTGGAGGTATGACACACCTACACTAATCATCAGACAACCATGACGGTGTCCCCTGAAGAGGACCTACCTGGAGGTATGACACACCTACACTAATCATCAGACCACCATGACGGTGTCCCCTAAGGAGGACCTACTTGGAGGTATGACACACCTACACTAATCATCAGACAACCATGACGGTGTCCCCTGAAGAGGACCTACCTGGAGGTATGACACATCACACTAATCATCAGACCACCATGACGGTGTCCCCTAAGGAGGACCTACTTGGAGGTATGACACATCACACTAATCATCAGACCACCATGACGGTGTCCCCTAAGGAGGACCTACTTGGAGGTATGACACATCTAAACTGATCCCCAGACCACCATGAGGGTGTCCCCCGAAGAAGACCCACCTGGAGATATGACACATCTACACTGATCATCAAAACACCATGAGGGTGTCCCCTGAAGAAGACCTACCTGGAGATATGACACATCTACACTGATCATTAAACCACCTTCAGGGTGTTCCCTGAAGAAGACCCACCTGGAGATATGATACATCTACACTGATCATCATACCACCATGAGGATGTTCCCTGAAGATGAACTACCTGGAGATATGACACATCTACACTGATCATCAGACCACTATAGGGTGTCCCCTGAAGATGACCTACCTGAAGATATGACTCACCTGCATTTATATGTCCAGACATTCAAAGAGAACTTCATGTATATTACACAGTCCCTGCCCCCAAGAAGCTTACAATCTAAGGTCCCTAACTCACATTCATTCATACACATACTATGGCCAATATAGACTGGAGCCAACTAACCTACTGGTTTTTGGAGTGGGGGAGGAAACCAGAGTAATGTGAATAGGCAAGAAAATCCAGACAACCGCACACCGGGAAGATATTATCCAAAGAGGTTACTTTATTGTAAAATCAGGATCATACCATGTACAGGACACCGTAGACAAGATGTACAGGCAATCAGCTAACGCGTTTCGCACTTATGCCAAGTGCTTACTCATGAGCTAGGAAATAAACTGCCTATCCGTGGGCTTGGGGATCCCAGCTGCCTGTTCATGTAACGTCACAACATCAATAGTGGGGAGGAGCTGCCTGTTCATGTAACGTCATGACTAGGGATGAGCTTCGAAAACGAGTCGAACCCATGTTTGACTCGAACATCGCCTGTTTGACCGTTCGTCGAATTGCGAACGTTATGGGCCTTTCGTGCCAAATTCGAGTGGCGCGTCACGGCCCATAATCCACTGCAGAATCGCAGTGCATTGCTGGCTGATGATTGGCCAAGCATGCACTATGACCCGCATGCTTGGCCAATCACAGCGCCGTCTGTACAGAGAGCCGTAATTGGCCAAAGCCAGGGTGACTTTGGCCAATTATGGCTCAGGTGGTTTAGTACACGCCCCACACTATATAAGGTCGCCTGCATGGCGGCATTGTGTAGTGTGTTGCGGCGGCGGAGAGAGATAGACAGAGAGAGAGACAGTGTCATTTGATTTAAGTTAGATAGAGTAGGCAGGCGAGCCAGTTAGCTGCACTTACAGTGTATTGTGTATATATATGCATCCCAGGTGTTTTATATATATATACACTGTATTCAGTTTAGCTAGATCCGTTCCTGTTATTCTCTTACTACTGACAGGCAGGCAGGTGTTTTTACAGTATTTACAGTTAGTGTAGTGCGTCGTCTGCACAGTGTGCACCTAAAGCTACCTGAAGACAATTGCTGGTGTTCTCATACTAATAATACTACAGGCAGGCAGTTGATTCTGCTAGCTGCAGTATCAGTATATATATATATCCCAGCTTAGTGCAGCTACATCTCACTGCAGGCCAATAGTATGTCTGGAAGGCCAACAAGGAGAGGCAGACCGTCACAAGCCAATAAAAGAGGGCAAGCAGGCTCTGTGTCTAGAGGCAACAGTGCTGGTCGTGGAGACGGTGCATCCTCATCAGCACGTGGCCGTGGGACATGTTTGGCCTTTTTTTCGGCAGCTGGCCGTGTTGAGCCGCAACATGCGGAAGATTTGGTAGAGTGGATGACCAAGCCGTCCTCATCCTCCTCATCCTCTCTCACCCATGCCCAGGGTGCTTTGTCTGGCAAAGCAGCGGCCTCTTCCCTCGGCTCAATGTCATCAGTGACTCCTTCCCTAGCCCCACCATGTCCTCCTGAGGAGTCCGTCGAACTGTTTGACCACAGTGTTGGGTACATGCTCCAGGAGGATGCCCAGCGTTTGGAAGGCTCTGATGATGATACTGAGCTCGATGAAGGCAGTAACATGAGCACGGAAAGAGGGGGTGCCCAAGAAGGTCAGAAATCTGGCAGTCATGCTCCCCCTGCTGCAGCATACTGCCAGGTTTGCTCCAGTGATGAGGAGGGAGGGGATGATGAGGTCACTGACTCCACGTGGGTGCCTGATAGGAGAGAGGAGGAGGAGGAGGAGGAGGCACATCACCAACGAGGCAGGATGTCATCCAGTGGCCAGCCTAAGGGCAGCACATTGACTGCATCACACCGCAAAGCTCCGCATGTGCAGGGCGCTGCTGTCTCTGCGCGTTATTCCAAAAGTTCTTTGGTGTGGGCCTTTTTTGAGACGAGTGCATCAGATTGCACCGCTGCTATTTGCAACATATGTCTCAAGTGTATCTCGCGTGGCCAAAACATCTCCCGCTTGGGTACCACATGCTTGACCAGACATATGTTGACCTGCCATGCAGTTCGTTGGCAAGCGTACCTCAAAGACCCACACCAAAGAACAAAGAGGACCTCTCCTTGCTCCTCATCAGCTGAGATCCCCAACTGCACTATACCTTCAGTCCTCTCTGAGACCTGCACTGAGAGGAATGAAGGTGTAGAATTAGATGTGTCACAGCCAAGTACTTGTGGGCAATCTGCTTTCGTTACACCGACTTTAGATTGTACCAGGCAACTTTCCCTGCCCCAGCTGCTGCACCGCCGAAAGAAGTTCACTCCCAGCCGTCCACATGCCCAGCGGTTGAATGCTAGCTTGGTTAAATTGCTAGCACTTCAACTGCTGCCTTTTAGGTTGGTAGACTCTGTCCCCTTCCGTGAGTTTGTGGAATGTGCGGTACCTCAGTGGCAGGTACCCAATCGCCACTTTTTCTCACGGAAGGCGATTCCGGCTCTCTACCGGCATGTGGAAGGCAATGTCCATGCCTCGCTGGACAGGGCGGTCAGCGATAAGGTGCATATTACCGCTGACTTATGGTCCAGCAGGCATGGACAGGGACGTTACCTATCTTTCACCGCACACTGGGCGACTCTTCTGGCAGCTGGGAAGGATGCAGGACAGGGTGCAGTAGTGTTGGAGGTTGTTCCGCCACCACGCCTCCAAATTTCTACTAGTGTTGATTCTGCCACACCTCTCTCTTCCACCCCCTTCTTTTCTTCTTCCTCCATGGCCTCTTCCTGTGCTTTGTCCTCGGAACTAGCGGTGCTCCGTAGGCGTTCAAAGGGCTACGCAAGTACGCAGGCCAAAAGATGCCATGCAGTGCTTGAGCTGGTGTGCTTGGGGGACAGGAGCCACACTGGGGCAGAGGTTCTGTCAGCTCTGCAGAGGCAGGTTCAGAGGTGGTTGACGCCACGCCAACTTAAGGCAGGAATGGTGGTTTGTGACAATGGCACCAACCTCCTCTCCACCCTCCGACGGGGACAACTGACCCATGTGCCCTGTTTGGCTCACGTCCTTAACTTGGTGGTGCAGCGGTTCCTGGGTAGGTACCCGGGCTTACAGGATGTCCTGAGGCAGGCCAGGAAAGTCTGTGTGCATTTCCGCCAGTCATATAATGCCAGTGCTCGGCTGGTGGACCTCCAAAAGGAGTTTAACCTGCCCAAGAACCGCCTAATCTGTGACATGCCCACCAGGTGGAACTAAACGTTGGCCATGCTGCAGCGGCTACACACGCAGCAGAGGGCCATCAATGAGTACCTGTGCGACTATGGCACCAGGACAGGGTCAGGGGAGCTTGGCTTTTTTCCCCACGCCAGTGGGCCATGATCAGGGATGCATGCACTGTCCTGTCACCATTTGAGGAGGCCACGAGGATGGTGAGCAGTGACAGTGCATGCACCAGTGACATTGTCCCCCTTGTCCACCTGTTGGAGCACACGCTGCGTGGAATAATGGACAGAGCACTTGAGGCAGAACAGAGGCAGGAAGAGGAGGACTTCCTTAGCTCTCAAGGCCCCCTTTATCCAGACAGTGTTCCTGCGTGCCCTCCGATCACACAGGAAGAGGACGAGGAGGAGGATTGTGTCAGTATGGAGGTGGAGTATGGCACTCAGCATCAGTAGCAGTCTTTAAGGGATCAGTCCCAAGAAACCCATGGACTTGTACGTGGCTGGGAGGAGGTGGCTGCGGACCATGTCGTCCTTAGTGACCCAGAGGACTCCGGACCGAATGCCTCAGCAAACCTACGCTGCATGGCCTCCCTGATCTTGCAAAGCCTGCGTAAGGATCCTCGTATTCGTGGTATCCACGAGAAGGACCAATACTGGCTGGCAACCCTCCTTGATCCACATTACAAGGGTAAGGTTGCGGACCTTATCTTGCCGTCACAGAGGGAGCAGAGGATGAAACATCTTCGGGAGGCCTTGCAGAAAGGTCTGTGCAATGCATTCCTGGAGACTGGGAGGTTACAATTTCCTGGTCCTCCTGGACAACGTGTTGCTGAGGCTTTGGTCAGTCAAAGAAGGAGCGGTGGAGAAGGTGGCCGTCTGACTGATGCGTTCAGACAATTTTTTAGTTCGCAGCCCCAAGGTATGATCGGTTCCAGCAACCATCGCCAGCATCTGTTTTACATGGTGCAGGAATACCTAGGGGCAAGATCTGACTTGGACACCTTTCCCACCGAAAATCCTCTGGGTTACTGGGTCTTGAGGATGGATCACTGGCCAGAGCTTGCACAGTATGCAATTGAGCTACTGGCCTGTCCTGCATCCAGCGTTCTTTCGGAACGCACATTCAGTGCTGCTGGAGGCGTGGTAACCGATCACAGGGTGCGTCTGTCCACCGACTCGGTTGATCGACTGACCTTCATAAAAATGAATTAGTCTTGGATCACCACCAGCTACCAAGCACCTGATGCTGATGTAACCAAATAATTTTTTTTTTAATGTGAGATCCCTTCAAGACTGCCTATGCTGATGCTGAGTGACTATCCTGAGTAATTATCCTCTTCCTCCTCAATCATCACGCTGATAGCTTGTAAGAACATTTTTTTTCTGGGCGCCGCCACCAGTGCCTAAGGCCCAATTTTTCAGCCCTTGTTTAACATGGGCGTGTAATTACAATTTTTGATGCAATACTTTGCAGCAGGGCTCGTTCCTGCGCTCCAACTAGAGTATCTGTGAGGGGTTGCAGTGTTGTGGCACCAGTGCCTAAGGCCCAATTTTTCTGCCCCTGTTCAACAGGGGCATGTAATTACAATTCTTGATCTAATATTTCACAGCAGGGCCCTGTGAGGGCTTACAGTGTTGTGGCCACAGCAACACCTAAGGCCCAAATTTCTGCTGAGTATATAGGGCAGGACCCTACTTTCAAACATCCAACTTACAAACGACTCCTACTTGCAAACGGAAGGAGACAACAGGAAGTGAGATGAAATCTACCCCTAGGAAGGGAAATTCTCTCCTGTAAGAGTTAATATGGGAAAAACATTTCTCCTTTCCACTGATGCTTTCCAATCCTTGTTTCACTAAAAACCCAAAGTTTTCAAAAAACATTTTTCATTGGGACAAAAAGTGAGGTGAAATCTTCTGAAGAGGAGGAAAGACAGCAAAACAAATGTCACAGGGGTGATAACCCTTCCCTATGTTTTCCAAAAAGCCTAAAAAAGATTTTTTGGCTGGAGCTAAACACGTTAAAAATGTACCCGTTCAAAATTACAAACAGATTCTACTTAACAACAAACCTACAGTGCCTGTCTTGTTTGCACCGCCTGTATACTGCTGTTCAGAGTATATAGGGCCTGGGGGCCCCACACCTTTCCTTATATTAATTTGGGTGCGGGGTTCCCCTTAATATCCATACAAGACCCCAAGGGCCTGGTAATGGACTGAGGGGTACCCATGCCGTTTGTCTCACTGATTTTCATCCATATTGCCAGGACCCGACATGACATTAAACCCGCAAGCAGTTTTAAATGACTTTTATTCCTTTAAAAATGTCATTTTGCTCTCGGACTGTTCTAAACACGGGAAACACGCGTCACTTTACAGGCATACTATAGACACCCCCCAGGTACGATATTTAAAGGAATATTTCACTTTTTTTTCACTTTAAGCATCATTAAAATCACGATAAAACTTTTTTTTGCATTGATCCATGTCCCCTGGGGCAGGACCGGGGTCCCCAAACACTTTTTAGGACAATAACTTGCAAATTAGCCTCTAAAATGAGCACTTTTGATTTCTCACATTCCAGTCCCATAGACGTCAATGGGGTTCTAAAGTTTGCGCAAACTTTCGGTCCGTTCGCAGGTTCTGCTGCGAACCGAACCGGGGTGTTCGGCTCATCCCTAGTCAAGACATCAATAGTGGGGAGGAGCTGCCTGTTCATGTAATGTCACAACATCAATAGTGGGGAGGAGCTGCCTGTTCATATAACATCATCACGTCAATAGTGGGGGAGCTGCCTGTTCATGTAACGTCACCACATCAAGAGTGAGAAGGAGCTGCCTGTTCATGTAATGTCATCACATCAATAGTGGGGGAGCTGCCTGTTCATGTAACGTCACCACATCAAGGGCGAGAAGGAGCTGCCTGTTCATGTAACGTCACCACATCAATAGTGGGGAGGAGCTGCCTGTTCATGTAACGTCATCACGTCAATAGTGGGGAGGAGCTGCCTGTTCATGTAACGTCATCACGTCAATAGTGGGGAGGAGCTGCCTGTTCATGTAACGTCATCACGTCAATAGTGGGGAGGAGCTGCCTGTTCATGTAATGTCACCACATCAATAGTGGGAAGGAGCTGCCTGTTCATGTAACGTCACCACATCAATAGTGGGGAGGAGATGCCTGTTCATGTAACGTCACCACATCAATAGTGGGGAGGAGCTGCCTGTTCATGTAACGTCACCACATCAGTAGTGGGGAGGAGCTGCCTGTTCATGTAGCATCACCACATCAATAGTGGGGAGGAGCTGCCTGTTCATGTAACGTCATCACGTCAGTAGTGAGGAGGAGCTGCCTGTTCATGTAACGTCATCACGTCAGTAGTGAGGAGGAGCTGCCTGTTCATGTAACGTCACCATGTCAATAGAGAGAAGGAGCGGACCCTTCATGTAATTTCATCACATCAATAGTGAGGAGCAGCTGCCTGTTCATGTAGCGTCACCACATCAAGAGCGAGAAGGAGCTGCCTGTTCATGTAACGTCATTACGTCAACAGTGGGGGAGCTGTCTGTTCGTGTAACGTCACCACATCAGGAGCGAGAAGGAGCTGCCTGTTCATGTAACGTCATCACGTCAATAGTGGGGGAGCTGCCTGTTCGTGTAACGTCACCACATCAGGAGCGAGAAGGAGCTGCCTGTTCATGTAATGTTACAACATCAATAGTGGGGAGAAGCTGCCTGTTCATGTAACGTTATCAAGTCAATAGTGGGGGATCTGCCTACTCATGTAACGTCACCACATCAATAATTGGGAAGCTGCCTGTTCATTTAACGTCACCACATCAAGGGCGAGAAGGAGCTGCCTGTTCATGTAACATCATCACGTCTATAGTGGGGAGGAGATGCCTGTTTATGTAACGTCACCACATCAATAGTGGGGAGGAGCTGCCTGTTCATGTAACGTCACAACATCAATAGTGGGGAGGAGCTGCCTGTTCATGTAACATCACCACATCAATAGTTGGGAGGAGCTGCCTGTTTATGTAACGTTCACCACATCAATAGTGGGGAGGAGCTGCCTGTTCATGTAACGTCACCAAATCAATAGTGGGGAAGAGCTGCCTGTTCATGTAACGTCACCACATCAATAGTGGGGAGGAGCTTCCTGTTCATGTAACGTTCATCACATCAATAGTGGGGAGGAGCTGCCTGTTCATGTAACGTCACCACATCAATGGTGGGGAGGAGCTTCCTGTTCATGTAACGTCATCACGTCAAAAGTGGGGAGGAGCTGCCTGTTCATGTAACATCATCACGTCAATAAGGAGGAGGAGCTGCCTGCTCATGTAACGTCACCACATCAATAGTGGGGAGGAGCTGCCTGTTCATGTAACGTTCACCACATCAATAGTGGGGAGGAGCTGCCTGTTCATGTAACGTTCACCACATCAATAGTGGGGAGGAGCTGCCTGTTCATGTAACGTTCACCACATCAATAGTGGGGAGGAGCTGCCTTTTCATGTAGCATCACCACGTCAATAGTGGGGAGGAGCTGCCTGTTCATGTAACGTTCACCACATCAATAGTGGGGAGGAGCTGCCTGTTCATGTAACGTTCACCACATCAATAGTGGGGAGGAGCTGCCTGTTCATGTAACGTCACCACATCAATAGTGGGGAGGAGCTGCCTGTTCATGTAGCATCACCACATCAATAGTGGGGAGGAGCTGCCTGTTCATGTAACGTCATCACGTCAGAAGTGAGGAGGAGCTGCCTGTTCATGTAATGTCATCACGTCAATAGTGGGGAGGAGCTGCCTGTTCATGTAACATCACGTCAAAAGTGGGGAGGAGCTGCCTGTTCATGTAACATCATCACGTCAATAGTGAGGAGGAGCTGCCTGTTCATGTAGCCTCACCATGTCAATAGAGAGAAGGAGCGGACCCTTCATGTAATGTCATCACATCAATAGTGAGGAGCATCTGCCTGTTCATGTAACGTCACCACATCAAGAGCGAGAAGGAGCTGCCTGTTCATGTAACGTCATTACGTCAACAGTGGGGGAGCTGTCTGTTCGTGTAACGTCACCACATCAAGGGCGAGAAGGAGCTGCCTGTTCATGTAACATCATCACGTCTATAGTGGGGAGGAGATGCCTGTTTATGTAACGTCACCACATCAATAGTGGGGAGGAGCTGCCTGTTCATGTAACGTCACAACATCAATAGTGGGGAGGAGCTGCCTGTTCATGTAACGTCACCACATCAATAGTTGGGAGGAGCTGCCTGTTTATGTAACGTTCACCACATCAATAGTGGGAAGGAGCTGCCTGTTCATGTAACGTCACCAAATCAATAGTGGGGAAGAGCTGCCTGTTCATGTAACGTCACCACATCAATAGTGGGGAGGAGCTTCCTGTTCATGTAACGTTCATCACATCAATTGTGGGGAGGAGCTGCCTGTTCATGTAACGTCACCACATCAATGGTGGGGAGGAGCTTCCTGTTCATGTAACGTCATCACGTCAAAAGTGGGGAGGAGCTGCCTGTTCATGTAACATCATCACGTCAATAAGGAGGAGGAGCTGCCTGCTCATGTAACGTCACCACATCAATAGTGGGGAGGAGCTGCCTGTTCATGTAACGTTCACCACATCAATAGTGGGGAGGAGCTGCCTGTTCATGTAACGTTCACCACATCAATAGTGGGGAGGAGCTGCCTGTTCATGTAACGTTCACCACATCAATAGTGGGGAGGAGCTGCCTTTTCATGTAGCATCACCACGTCAATAGTGGGGAGGAGCTGCCTGTTCATGTAACGTTCACCACATCAATAGTGGGGAGGAGCTGCCTGTTCATGTAACGTTCACCACATCAATAGTGGGGAGGAGCTGCCTGTTCATGTAACGTTCACCACATCAATAGTGGGGAGGAGCTGCCTGTTCATGTAACGTCATCACGTCAGTAGTGAGGAGGAGCTGCCTGTTCATGTAATGTCATCACGTCAATAGTGGGGAGGAGCTGCCTGTTCATGTAACATCACGTCAAAAGTGGGGAGGAGCTGCCTGTTCATGTAACATCATCACGTCAATAGTGAGGAGGAGCTGCCTGTTCATGTAACGTCACCACATCAAGAGCGAGAAGGAGCTGCCTGTTCATGTAACGTCATTACGTCAACAGTGGGGGAGCTGTCTGTTCGTGTAACGTCACCACATCAGGAGCGAGAAGGAGCTGCCTGTTCATGTAACGTCATCACGACATCAGTAGTGGGGAGGAGCTGCCTGTTCATGTAATGTTACAACATCAATAGTGGGGAGAAGCTGCCTGTTCATGTAATGTTACAACATCAATAGTGGGGAGAAGCTGCCTGTTCATGTAATGTTACAACATCAATAGTGGGGGGAGCTGCCTACTCATGTAACGTCACCACATCAAGGGCGAGAAGGAGCTGCCTGTTCATGTAACGTCATCATGTCAATAGTGGGGAGGAGATGCCTGTTCATGTAACGTCACCACATCAATAATGGGGAAGCTGCCTGTTCATGTAACGTCACCACATCAAGGGCGAGAAGGAGCTGCCTGTTCATGTAACATCATCACGTCTATAGTGGGGAGGAGATGCCTGTTTATGTAACGTCACCACATCAATAGTGGGGAAGAGCTGCCTGTTCATGTAACGTCACCACATCAATAGTGGGGTGGAGCTGCCTGTTCATGTAGCATCACCACATCAATAGTGGGGAGGAGCTTCCTGTTCATGTAACGTTCATCACATCAATAGTGGGGAGGAGCTGCCTGTTTATGTAACGTTCACCACATCAATAGTGGGGAGGAGCTGCCTGTTCATGTAGCATCACCACATCAATAGTGGGGAGGAGCTTCCTGTTCATGTAACGTTCATCACATCAATAGTGGGGAGGAGCTGCCTGTTCATGTAACGTCACCACATCAATAGTTGGGAGGAGCTGCCTGTTCATAGAACGTCACCACATCAATAGTGGGGAGGAGCTGCCTGTTCATGTAACGTCACCAAATCAATAGTGGGGAAGAGCTGCCTGTTCATGTAACGTCATCACATCAATAGTGGGGAGGAGCTGCCTGCTCATGTAACGTCACCACATCAATAGTGGGGAGGAGCTTCCTGTTCATGTAATGTTCATCACATCAATAGTGGGGAGGAGCTGCCTGTTCATGTAATGTCACAACATCAATAGTGGGGAGGAGCTGCCTGTTCATGTAACGTCACCACATCAATAGTGGGGAGGAGCTTCCTGTTCATGTAACGTCATCACGTCAAAAGTGGGGCGGAGCTGCCTGTTCATGTAACGTTCACCAAATCAATAGTGGGGAAGAGCTGCCTGTTCATGTAACGTCACCACATCAATAGTGGGGAGGAGCTTCCTGTTCATGTAATGTTCATCACATCAATAGTGGGGAGGAGCTGCCTGTTCATGTAATGTCACAACATCAATAGTGGGGAGGAGCTGCCTGTTTATGTAATGTCACCACATCAATAGTGGGGAGGAGCTTCCTGTTCATGTAACGTCATCACGTCAAAAGTGGGGCGGAGCTGCCTGTTCATGTAACGTTCACCACATCAATAGTGGGGAGGAGCTGCCTGTTCATGTAACGTTCACCACATCAATAATGGGGGGGAGCTGCCTGTTCATGTAACGTTCACCACATCAATAGTGCGGAGGAGCTGCCTTTTCATGTAGCATCACCACGTCAATAGTGGGGAGGGGTTGCCTGTTCATGTAACGTTCACCACGTCAATAGTGGGGAGGAGCTGCCTGTTCATGTAATGTTCATCACATCAATAGGGAGGAGGAGCTGCCTGCTCATGTAACGTCATCACGTCAATAGTGGGGAGGAGCTGCCTGTTCATGTAACGTCATCACGTCAAAAGTAGGGAGGAGCTGCCTGTTCATGTAACATCATCACGTCAATAGGGAGGAGGAGCTGCCTGCTCATGTAATGTCATTGCGTCAAAAGTGGGGAAGAGCTGCCTGTTCATGTAACGTCATCATGTCAATAGTGAGGAGGAGCTGCCTGTTCATGTAACGTCATCATGCCAAAAGTGGGGAGGAGCTGTCTGTTCATGTTACGTCACCATATAGTTTTTGCCTATGTAGAAATTCTCTGAATAACATGATAATATTGGTGGACTGAGACAATCAAAAACCAATTAGTATTTATTTACAAGCACCATATAGCAGTCAGATTAGTCGTTGGGCACAGACACTAAATCATCTTCAAAACAAGTTGCTTAAGATTTTCCACTAAAGCCTTGCTATATACCTATATACTTGCCCCCCACCTCAGTCCTTGTCCCCTCCAGTGCTTGTCCCCCCTCAGTCCTTGTCCCCCCTCAGTCCTTTCCCCCCTCAGTCCTTGTCCCCCCTCAGTCCTTGTCCCCCCACCTCAGTCCTTGTCCCCCCCACCTCAGTCCTTGTCCCCCCCACCTCAGTCCCCCCTCAGTCCTTGTCCCCCCCTCAGTCCTTGTCCCCCCACCTCAGTCCTTGTCCCCCCACCTCAGTCCCCCCTCAGTCCTTGTCCCCCCTCAGTCCTTGTCCCCCCACCTCAGTTCTTGTCCCCCTTAGTCCTTGTATCCCCCTCAGTCCTTGTATCCCCCTCAGTCCTTCTCCCCCCTCAGTCCTTGTCCCCCCACCTCAGTCCCTGTCCCCCCTCAGTCCTTGCCCCCCTTAGTCCTTGTATCCCCCTCAGTCCTTGTATCCCCCTCAGTCATTGTCCCCCCTTAGTCCTTGTATCCCCCTCAGTCCTTGTATCCCCCTCAGTCCTTGTATCCCCCTCAGTCATTGTCCCCCCTCAGTCCTTGTCCCCTCCTCAGTCCTTGTATCCCCTCAGTCCTTGTATCCCCCTCAGTCCTTGTCCCCCCAACCTCAGTTCTTATCCTCCCTCAGTCCTTGACCCCCTCAGTCCTTGTCCCCCCAACCACAGTTCTTATCCCCCCCCAGTCCTTTTCCCCCCTCAGTCCTTGTCCCCCCTACCTCAGTCCTTGTCCCCCTCTTAGTCCTTGTCCCCTCCTCAGTCCTTGTATCCCCCTCAGTCCTTGTCCCCCCCAGCTCAGTCCCTGTCCCCCCCTCAGTCCTTGTCCCCCCTACCTCAGTTCTTGCCCCCCCTCAGTCCTTGTCCCCCCCAGTCCTTGTCCCCCCCAGTCCTTGTATCCCCCTCAGTCCTTGTCCCCCCCACCTCAGTCCTTGTCCCCCCACCTCAGTCCTTGTCCCCCCACCTCAGTCCCCCCTCAGTCCTTGTTCCCCCCTCAGTCCTTGTCCCCCCCACCTCAGTCCTTGTCCCCCCACCTCAGTCCCCCCTAAGTCCTTGTCCCCCCTCAGTCCTTGTCCCCCCACCTCAGTCCTTGTCCCCCTTAGTCCTTGTATCCCCCTCAGTCCTTGTATCCCCCTCAGTCCTTGTCCCCCCTCAGTCCTTGTCCCCCCACCTCAGTCCCTGTCCCCCCTCAGTCCTTGCCCCCCTTAGTCCTTGTATCGCCCTCAGTCCTTGTATCCCCCTCAGTCATTGTCCCACCTTAGTCCTTGTATCCCCCTCAGTCCTTGTATCCCCCTCAGTCCTTGCCCCCTTAGTCCTTGTATCCCCCTCAGTCCTTGTATCCCCCTCAGTCATTGTCCCCCCTCAGTCCTTGTCCCCTCCTCAGTCCTTGTATCCCCTCAGTCCTTGTATCCCCCTCAGTCCTTGTCCCCCCAACCTCAGTTCTTATCCCCCCTCAGTCCTTGACCCCCTCAGTCCTTGTCCCCCTAACCTCAGTTCTTATCCCCTCCAGTCCTTGTCCCCCCTCAGTCCTTGTCCCCCCTACCTCAGTCCTTGTCCCCCCCTTAGTCCTTGTCCCCTCCTCAGTCCTTGTATCCCCCTCAGTCCTTGTCCCCCCCACCTCAGTCCCTGTCCCCCCTTAATCCTTGTCCCCCCCTCAGTCCTTGTCCCCCCTACCTCAGTTCTTGTCCCCCCCTCAGTCCTTGTCCCCCCCTCAGTTCTTGTCCCCCCCAGCCCTTGTATCCCCCTCAGTCCTTGTCCCCCCACCTCAGTCCCTGTCCCCCCTCAGTCCTTGTCCCCCCCTCAGTCCTTGTCCCCCCCACCTCAGTCCTTGTCCCCCCACCTCAGTCCCCCCTCAGTCCTTGTCCCCCCTCAGTCCTTGTCCCCCCACCTCAGTCCTTGTCCCCCTTAGTCCTTGTATCCCCCTCAGTCCTTATATCCCCCTCAGTCCTTG
>JBBGZY010003096.1:0-205000 GCA_037952925.1 Lithobates clamitans
TTGATGCGGGGCTTCTCATAGTGCACTGTGTCTGGCGCCCGAACACAGTGCACTTAAAAGAACATTTTTGTCTATTTTTTACATTTTTTTTAAAAGGGGCCTTTTACAAAAAATAAATTTTTAAATAAATTTTTTTTAGACTGCTGGGTGGGAGTGGAGGGCAGCGCCCGTGCGCCCCCTATGGACGGGCTGCCACTGTGTCTCAGATTGCCTAGCTACAGAGAATCGAATGTCAACTTGATTCACAGGTACCGGTCATAGGGGAACTTCTGGGTCTCAATATCCCAAAATCTCTAGCGCTTGCAGCTTCTGTAGGGGTGGGTGTTTTAGGTGTTTGTTGTAAAAGTCCCAGGAGGGCTGGGTCACCTGTGCTCCTGTATCCAGAAGGGCCTTTGTGTAGATGCCTTCTACTTGTACTGGCACAAGCTATAGGTGAGCAATCAGTTGGCTCTTGACCGGGGCTCTCTGAAGTTTCCTGCCAGCTTTCCAAGTAGCAGCTTCTTTAGCATCTCTAGGACTTCTGCAATATCAGGTGGAGCTCTTCCTTTTTCTTTCCAAAAGAAAGCTTGGCATTGTCCAATTCATCCTCCTATAAAGCCTTCCCTCCCACTGTCTGTAGCATATTAGTAATGGATCTTTCCTTTGCTTGAGTCTGTACCACCTGTCAAACAGTCTTCTGGAATCCAGAGAAGGTTTGCTGGCAGACTGTGATTGGTCCATCTGGATTATGGCCTGAGTCAAGGCCATAACAGTTGGAGGTGGCCCATTCTCAATGTTAGGCTCTACAATGGTACTGACTTGAGTGTAGGCTGCAGTGCCTGGCTTATGCCCCTTTGTTGTTTCAGGCTTTTAGATTTTTGCGGGGATAAGGCTTCCTACTCCAGAATGGTCTTCATCAGCTGATAGTAGGTCAGAAGGTCATTCTGGTCTTTTGCTTGAAGCTTGAGCATTATCGGATCTAATGACTGCGCTCCTTTCAGAACTCGAGTCAGGAAGGCCTTGCTTGTGGCCTCCTCCTCTATTCCACCTTTTATGATAACTTGATGAAGGATCTTATCTAGACGTGTGACAAAGACTGACAGCTTCTCTCCCTCACCTGGATAGGTGTGCTAAAAAAGGTTAATCAGCTCTGCAAAGTTCTCCACCCTCCCATAGATTTCTTATAGGGCTTCCAAGTTCCAAGCATTCAAGTGCAGCCAGGCTGATCGTGCTTCAGGTTCCAGAGAACATTTGAGGCTGGAGTTTACAGGCTTTTAAATTACCCTCTGTCTCTTTATGGCATCCGCCACCTCCCATTCTTCAGCAGCTTGCACAGCCTGATCTATCAAAGTATCATAGTCATCTACCGTTGAAGGTGTGGAAGTCTTCCTAGAGAAGAAACACAGCTTTCTGTACCCATAGTTGACTGGCACAGATGTATTCTTCATAAATTTCTCTTCCAGCTTCCCACATCAGTGAAAAAGGAAGCAAGAGGAAACCCTGGGGTTGCCACAGGTGCTGTAATAGCAACTTCAGGCTCTGGTGGTGACAAACACTCCAGGTTGATGTCAGGCACCCTCAGCAGGATCACTCGGGTTTCAGTCTTATTATTCAACTGGAAATTAGCCCCTTGGAAAAATGCAGGGACTCCCTTGAGATTCTCTAATCAGGAACTAATGCTGGTACTGCTTGGCAGACCGACTGTTCCGTCAAGACATTTCCATGGATTTCGACCGCCACACTTTACTCCCAGTGATCATTTTGCTTCTTACACCACTGGTTGGCTATAAGGTACCTGGAGCCTAATTGTCAGTATTAGCTGGCCATCACTGGGGCCCTTTTTAAGGTGGTACACGTAAAGCTGTCCCTTTAAGAATGTACAATGAATGACTGATGGGCTACTAAGCAAGAAGCAGTCTCTATAGACACTGTGGGCAGTAGGGAGATTAAGCTTGGTAGTTCTGCTTACCACTCCTCCTGTAACGGATCCAGTCCAATAGGCTTGGCCATCAGTTGTCCCAGAAGGCCCAGTCCTTCCACACAGGTTATCACAAGCTCAGTCTCTCAACTCTGGTCCTCATGGGTAGGCACACATGGCAATGGGTCACCCCAGCTCTGGTCCCAAGACACAGCGACTAAGTGGTTGAGTCCTCAGCCCTGTTCCACACGCTTTCCAGGCACATGGAACACTGGAATGCCACCCTAGATTCCATGCAGACTCTGATGTAATATATATACCCCAGCGGCATGTCTGCACTTTTCCGCTCTCCAGACTAGATTGCCCAGACCTCAAGTAAATTGCCCAGAAAAGTTCTGTCCTCTCCTCCTCTGTGTGCAGGGATCTCTGGGTAGTGAAGTCCACAGCCCATTAGCCTCCATTCACTTGCATTGTACTGTGCTCCCTGGGGACTACATGTCCCATGATCCTTCTCCTTTATCACTGATTATTTCTTGCTGCCAGTAAGTGTGTGTGGGGGGGGGGGGGGCAGGAGCAAGTGGGACACACACACAGCCAACACACATGAGTCTCAGCAGCAGTGGGATGGGGGGGGTGTTAGCGCAGGCACAGGGAAGCACAACCTACTCCTCCAGCCTTCCCAGCCTGCTTCTCATAAACACACGGAAGTCCCAGTGGCGGGAGGTGGGGTGGGGGGTGTAGGGCTCAATAGTGGGCTCAAGAAGGCAAGACCAATCCTCCAGCTGCAGCAGCACACAGCTACAAGAGAGAGAAGAGAAAGAAAGAAAAAATTGCTGATTGTAGAGTTGGACCTCTACACATACGTATTTACACATACCGGTACCTCAAAAAGGTTAAGAGATCATCCTATTGATAGCAATATTGGTATAGCCAGGAGTTACCACCACCAAATCCCAAAAATGAGGAAAATTGACTATATCGGCACCCAAGTAGTAGCACAAATTATGTAATAAAAAGGCTCTTGCCTTTTATTAATACAAAAATGTATTACCGTAATAAAAAGGTAAAAACTTCTACTACTTGGGTGCCGATATAGTCAATTTTCCTCATTTTTGGGGTTTGGTGGTGGGAACTCCTGGCTATACCAATATATTTAGGTCAAGTATAGTTATACAATTGACTTTACATGGCAAAGAAAACAAAAATTCATATATTTTATTGTATACAATTTAAAATATATCTTCATAAAAGAACAACAATCCTGGCAGAGTGGTACTGCTATACCCATATACAACTGGCAGGGGTCAACCACATAAATACACCCCGTGTTAGAATGTCCTCCACTAGAGAAACCCAATGCGTTTCCATTGTGTCCTTTTTGCAGATATTCAGGGGAAGAGTTTGCCAATCTACAAAAAGATCATGCAACATACCATAAACAATCTTATTGCATAATAACATTCATACACCTCCATTGTTTATGGTGCAAATTTACATATTAGATGCATCACCACAAAGACTCAGCCAGAAATGTTTAAAGCAGATGCCCTATCTTCAGACTCCCAAACCCCAGAGGACCCTCAGGAACAATGTGTGTGCACACAAGGGGACCATGGGAATGCCCGGAATTGGTCCAGGGAACGGCTACTCGAAATAGCCTAATAAATGTAAAGATCTTCAGATCAGAGAATAAATAAATATGACATGGCTAGACCACCATTACTATCCCCAGGCTATGAAATAATCGAGTACTTCCCAAAAATTGATTAAGGATTTATATCAGTTCTGTGCAAATAAGTTATAAATATACAGTATGAATATCTGATGGTCACTAATCATCAATTAAATCATGGACTTATTTATATGTGGTTATTAGAAAGATAGTAAATCTATAATTTAAACAAAGTGTGGCAAATCATTAACCATTAAAAAAATATATAAACTAAACTTTAACCACTTCAATATTTTGCCATGGCCGAAAGACGGTATCAGCCCGACTCTGTTCTGGTAGAGCGTCCATGGCTGTCCTCCCCGAACAAGAATCGGGCACACTCTGCGATCGCTGCGTCCTTGGACACAGCCGATCACATAGTGGTAAAGGGTCAATTACAGCGGCCCTTTCCCATGTGATCAGCTGTGTCCAATCACAGCTGATCGCATGTAAAAAAAACTGGGCGGTTATTAGCAAGTCTGACGGGGCACATTTACACTGACAGTGCCTTGATTATTAGTGCAGCCCCATCAGTGCCTATCAGTGCAGCCTTGTCAGTGCCCCCTCATCAGTGCAGCCTTGTCAGTGCCCCCTCATCAGTGCAGCATCGTCAGTGCCCCCTCATCAGTGCAGCATCGTCAGTGCCCCCTCATCAGTGCAGCATCGTCAGTGCCCCCTCATCAGTGCAGCATCGTCAGGGCCCCCTCATCAGTGCAGCATCGTCAGGGCCCCCTGTGCATCGTCATAGGTTGGACTTGATGGACTTGTGTCTTTTTTCAACCTCACCTACTATGTAACTATGTCAGTGCCCCCTCATCAGTGCAGCATCGTCAGTGCCCCCTCATCAGTGCAGCATCATCAGTGCCCCCTCATCAGTGCAGCATCGTCAGTGCCCCCTGTGCATCGTCATAGGTTGGACTTGATGGATTTGTGTCTTTTTTCAACCTCACCTACTATGTAACTATGTCAGTGCCCCCTCATTAGTGCAGCATCGTCAGTGCCCCCTCATCAGTGCAGCATCATCAGTGCAGCATCGTCAGTGCCCCCTCATCAGTGCAGCATCGTCAGTGCCCCCCAGTGCCTATCAGTGCAGCTTATCAATGCAGCCTTGTCAGTGCCTATCAGTGCAGCCTCGTCAGTGCCCTCTCATCCGTTGCGCCCCATCAGTGCAACCTCACCAGTGCCCATCAGTGCAGCTTCATCGGTGCAGTCTCATTAGTGTACATCAGTGAAGAAAAAAAAATTACTTATTTGCTAAATTTTAAAACAGAAACTAAGAAAACCTACTTTTTTTTTTTTTAAACTGAATTTTCTGTCTTTCTTCATTTGTTCAGCAAAAAAGTAAAAACCCAGTATTAATTAAATTACCATCAAAAAAAAGGGCTAGCTTTCTCAAAAACAATTATAAAAATTTAGTTTGGGTACAGTGTAGCACGACCGCGCAATTGTCATTCAAAGTGTGACAGCGCTGAAAGCTGAAAATTTGCCTGGACAGGAAGGGGGTGAAAGTGCCCGGCATTGAAGCGGTTAAAGGGAGTCAATGGTTAATGTATATTATTATGTCTCAAACATAAAATAGGGAATTAATAAAATACCAACAAACCTAAATCAGTAAAGCCACCACTTTGTTAAATCCAACGTGGTTATTAGCAGCCCCCTGGATAAACATTGTTTCATATTAATTTACATCAGGGGGTTCCGGTGTTTTTGCAACAAGTGGCCATCAGTATGCGTATCCACAGGATGTTCTAACGTATAGTTCTGAGCCTCTCTATTATAGTCCTGGGAGTAGTCTGTTCTTTAATTAAATAATTACATAAAGGCTGATAGGTGTTGCTCCCATGTGTGGGCCGGTCCTGGCAAGTGGTGTCATTATTCATGGATGGCAGGGCTGGACTGGGATAAAAATTTGGCCCTGGACTTCATCCACACCGGCCCACTTTATTTGTGCAAACAAGCACAAAAACAGTATATAAACTATACGCAATTGTGCAAAAAAACATAAATAGCATAACATAAGGATTTCTCACTAACCTCTTTTACTATTTCACTTATTCTCCTCTGTATTTTTCTCATCTTTCTCACATCACTGTGTGAAGTTTAGGGCGAACCAAGAAAGCCATTACTTTGACAGGCTGTCACTGAAACCAGCCCACTGAGCCATCGGCCCACCGGGAAACTCCCTGTAGTCCCGATGGCCAGTACAGGCCTGATGGATGGTAAGGCCAAGTGGCGCTGTCCATGTGGTCTTCCCAGTATTTCCATTTCACACACACGCGCGCGCAACAATGTCACGCTATATTCACTACAGACTAACTTGTCCTTAAATTTGTTCTAACGCCGCAAGGTTTTTCACCTTAATGCATCCCCCTTATACTTACCTGAGCCCCATCGCGATCCAGCACTGTGAATGAGAGCTGCGGCTCTCCTGGCTTTGTCCCTCCTCTCTGGGCAGATCGATAGCAACGGGAGCCATTGGCTCCGGCTCCTGTCAATCAACTCCAGTGACGAGGGGGCGGGGCCAAGTTCCCATATCTATGTCACTGAATGCAGCAGTGGGTCTCGGGAGTGAGTGTGCACCAGTTCCCTCCCTCATGGGAATCGGCTTTCTATTGGGGGCACCAGCAAGAGAGAAGGAGCCAGGAGCGCTGGCAGGGGACCCAAGAAGAGGAAGATCGGGGCTGCTCTGTGCAATTCTTTTGCACAGAGCAGGTAAGTATAGACATGTTTGTTATTTTAAAAAAGTTTCCTTTACAGTCACTTTAATAGCAAATGCACATTTGGAGGTAATAGAAGGCGTTTCACTAACAAAATTTACTGACCACAGGGTCATCCGTTAAGACAGAACAATGTTTATTGAGAACTCTCCTAATCTCTGCAGGTTGATTGGGATATCACATAATTGCACAGGCGTAGCCTCATTTTTAGAAATGTTCTTTTTGACAAAAAAGTACATTTTTCTCAAGATTGATTCTGCACACGATTAAACGCTCTACATAAGAAAATCCTTGTGTAAACTCTCTCCAAAAATCTATCCCTCAGTTTGTCAGCTTCTCTCCTAAACACTTGCTCAGAGGAACGATTACGCCTCACCCGAAGACATTGATTATAGTGGTATAGTGTTTATGAATCCACATGGATGAAAAATGGATGCATGTAGAATCGTATTGTGAGTGGTTTCCTTACGGAATAAACTGCTGGAAAATCGCTCATCATGCTCCCTTTGTATCTGTATATTCAGAAAGGCAACTATCTTCATGTTGCATGACATGGTAAACCTCAAGTTCTGGTCATTTGAGCCCACCACTGCTAGGAAGTGAACTAACAACTCCTCAGTACCCTTCCAGATGAGAAAAACATCGTCAATATACCTATGCCATGTACTTATGTGGCATGAGTACATTGAGAGGTCCTCGTCTAAGGGAGTGTCTGTCATTGTCACCAGTGATTCATAAGCCTGTAGCTTGTCAGTCAGCAGCTAGCCCCGCCCACTGCTTTCTGGACATCCTCCAACTGTGAGCTGCAGTGTTTGAGAGGGGAAGCATGTGAGACACAAATTCTGGATTTGGCTCAGTCAGGGAAGGTAAAGGATTTTTTTTTTTGCTTTATGAGGTTTGTACATCTCATAGTATCTACAGTGTCTTGAAAAAGTATTCATACCATTTTGAAATTTTTCACATTTTGTCATATTACAACCAAAAACAAAGTGGCACACAGTTGTAAAGTAGAAGGAAAATGATAAATGATTTTCAATTTTTTTTACAAATAAATATGTGAAAAGTGTGGGGGGGCATTTGTATTCAGCCCCCTTTACTCTGATACCCCTAACTTAAATCTAGTGGAGCCAACTGACTTCAAAAGTCCCCTAATTAGTAAATAGAGTCCACCTGTGTGTAATTTAATCTCAGTATAAATACAGCTGTTCTGAGAAGCCTTCAGAGGTTTGTTAGGGAACCTTAGTGAACAAACAGCATCATGAAGGCCAAGGAACACCCCAGACAGGTTAGGGATAAAGTTGTGGAGAAGTTTAAAGCAGGGTTAGGTTATAAAAAATATTCCAAGCCTTGAACATCTAACGGAGGACTGTTCAATCCATCATCTGAAAATGGAAAGAGTATGGCACAACTGCAGACCTACCAAGACATGGCTGTCCACCTAAACTGACAGGTCGGGCAAGGAGAGCATTCATCAGAGAAGCAGCCAAGAGGTCCAAGGTGACTCTGGTGGAAATGCAGAGAGCCACAGCTCAGGTGCGAGAATCTGTCCACAGGACAACTATTAGTCGTGTTCTCCACAAATCTGACCTTTATGGAAGAGTGACAAGAAGAAAGACATTGTTGAAAGAAAGCCATAAGAAGTCCAGTTTGCAGTTTGTGAGAAGCCATGTGGGGGACACAGCAAACATGTGGAAGAAGGTGCTCTGGTCAGATGAGACCAAAACTGAATTTTTTGGCAGAAAAGCAAAACGCTATGTGTGGTGGAAAACTAACACTGCACATCACCCTGAACACACCATCCCCACCGTGAAACATGGTGGTGGCAGCATCATGTGCTGGAGATGCTTTTCTTCAGCAGGGACAGGGAAGCTGGTCAGAGTTGATGAGAAGATGGATGGAGCCAAATACAGGACAATCTTAGAAGAAAACCTGTCTGCAAAAGAATTGAAATGAGTGGTTCACCTTCCAGCAGGACAACGACCCTAAACATACAGCCAGAGCTACAATGGAATGGTTTAGATCAAAGCATATTCATGTGTTAGAATGGCCCAGTCACAGTCCAGAACTAAATACAATTGAGAATCTGTGGCAAGACTTGAAAATTGCTGTTCACAGACGCTCTCCATCCAATCTGACAGAGCTTGAGATATTTTGCAAAGAAGAATTAGCAGAAATGTCCCTCTCTAGATGTGCAAAGCTGGTAGAGACATCCCCAAAAAGACTTGCAGCTGTAATTTCAGTGAAAGGCGGTTCTACAAAGTATTGACTCCGGGGGGCGCCATACAAATGCCCCCCCACACTTTTCACATATTTGTAAAAAAATTTGAAAACCATTTATCATTTTCCTTCCACAATTACGTGCCACTTTGTGTTGGTCTATCACATAAAATCCCAATAAAATACTTTTACGTTTTTGATTGTAACATGACAAAATGTGGAAAATTTCAAGGGGTGTGAATACTTTTTGAAGGCACTGTATAGCCAGGAAATGAGGCGGAGCTCTATTTACCGTGCTGCAGCTTCTAATGCACATTGTGAGAAGCTCACAGTGTGCAGTGAAATCAGAGTAAGCCATTTTGGTACTGCAGAGGAGGCGGTACCAACTGTACAAGACGGAAGGGGAGCCTTGAGGTTGCATTTAAATAGCAAACACACATAAAAAGGTTGTAAAATGGGAACAGGCCTGCAGATCAATTATTTTGGGTGGCTTTTTTTTTTTTTTAATTGGCGTTATCGCCATTCCACACTCCATTTTCCACATATTCCTTCCCAAGTCAGTGACTTGTAGCAATATGAAGACGCAGCTTGCTCCTTGGGCCACCGAGTCTCTTTGATTCCACTTTAAAGTGTCATCCCTTTGTGACATCAGGGATGATTGTCAAAGGGCCCCATCGATTTTCTGTCCCAGCTGAGGGGCTCCAAGGTGAATGTACTGACACGGAGCAGTGAAATCCTCCAGAGAGCGGGCAGAGGTCTATTTAAAGTCATTCTCTAACCAGCCGAGTATTTATCCAGCAGCCTGAATAGCGGCTAGTGGTGGATTTTATGATACGCGGGACCCTGGTGACTCCTCTGCTGAATGACACAAGTCAGGGACTTAAAAAGAGGACCTCCACTAAAAAGCTATTATCTCTGCCTCCTTTGTGCTAAGAGATGTAAGAAAAAAAGAAGAAAAGAAGAAATGCATCCCATCTTCTGCGTCTTCTGAATAATAAACTATCCATTGCCTACAATGTAATTAAACTCAGAAAAAATCCCTCACTTATAAATTAAGATAAGTAGGTGGTGCAGAGTAGGAATTTTGACTCTCAAGATTAAAAAAAAAAAAAAAAATATTAATAATAATAATAATAATAATAATAATAATAATAATACTACATTTGGGTACCCTGCTTAAAATGAAAGGCCCTCTGTTAAGAAGAGCTGCACACCCTCTTCTACACCCCTCGGTGCTCCCCCGCCACTCTACTGCTTTGTCTTCCTGAATCTGTGTAAGCTCCATGTCAGAGCTTACACAGGGCTATCTTCATCCAAATGGGAGTGTCGATTGGCCAAGTCAATTCCAAGCTCTGAATTCTGGAAGGAGGTCACATGCTCGTTTGTATCCAAAAAGTACCAGGTATTTTCCTTAGGATTCCAGCAGAGCAATGGGAAATCGAGGGAGCATGGCAGAAGTAATAGTATCAAATTCATTTTTATTCGACTAGGCAGATTTCCTTCAACAACTACTGAGATAAAATATCAGCCATATAAGGTGTCCGACTCATAGACTTCCATTGTGAAAAAGAGTAGTAAAGCACAACCACTGTGTAGCACCGCAAAGCAGGAAGTAGAGGCTTTTTACAACACTTCAAAAATCCCTGTCAGTTTTCCAATAGAATTATGTGGAATCTGTGCCAGTACTTCCAATGGTACCTGCAGAATCCCTTCCAAAGACTTCCAATCGTTGCCAGGACTTCCCAAGTTCACAGAACAAGTTCCCAGAATCAACACTGGGCATGTCCTCTGACCAAAAGGGCATTTAAGCCCTAGTGCTGTGAGATTACCTGACTGTTGCTAACCTGAGTTGACCCTGACTACTCGTCTGCCTGCCAAACCTCTTCCTGGACCCGACTACTCTTCTGCCTCCCCATACCCCTGCCTGGACCCAACTACTCTTCTGCCTGCCCAGACCCCTGCCTGGACCAGACTATGCTCCTGCTTGCTAAGACCCCTGACTGGACCCAACTACTCTTCGGCCTGCCAAGACCCCTGACTGGACCCAACTACTCTTCGGCCTGCCAAGACCCCTGCCTGGACCCGACTATGCTTCTGCTTGCTAAGACCCCTGCCTGGACCCAACTACTCTTCTGCCTGCCAAGACCCCTGCCTGGACCCAACTACTCTTCTGCCTGCCAAGACCCCTGCCTGGACCCAACTACTCTTCTGCCTGCCAAGATCCCTGTCTGGACCTGACTACTCTTCTGCCTGCCAAGACCCCTGCCTGGACCCAACTACTCTTCCTCCTGCCAAGACCCCTGCCTGCAACTGACTATTCTTCTGCCTGCCAGGCCCCTGCCTGGACCCGACTACTCTTCTGCCTGCTAAGATCCTTGCCTGGACCCAACAACTCTTATGCCTGCCAAGACCCCTGCCTGGACCCGACTACTCTTCTGCCTGCCAAGAATCATGCCTGGACCCGACTACTCTTCTGCCTGCCAAGACCCCTGCCTGCAACGACTACTCTTCTGCCTACTAAGATCTCTGCCTAGACCTAAATACTCTTCTGCCTACCATCTTGTACTGCAGTTTCCACCACTACCTAGTGATAGCTGCAGTGAAGAAAACTGGGACAACTAAGGCCTCTTGCCCATCTCCACCTTCAGGAGTTCTGGTGAAGACTGACTGCCACTTAGACCCCATGTTTCGAGTAAGCCAGCAACACCTGCCAGGGGGCCACCAGTATATAATACTGGTAAAAATCTAGCACCTATCAAAATGCAGCACATCAGTAGCATTCCAGCTGCATCTAGTATACAAACTGGGATGTTTGGGTATTCAGATATCCCTGGGTGACTGTTCCATGGAGGGGAGGACCCACTGGCAGACTCTTCTAGGTAGGACAGATATCCCTTGTTGACTGTTCTATGGAGGACAGTTGTGAAAATCTAGTCCAATTACCAATGAAAAGTCATTTTCAGCATTTATAAAGCTGCGGCTTTCATTAGAATAATCCCTGGTGATCCTGCCATAAAGGTCCCTGTTCAGGCACTTCTGGTTATAATATGACAATGCCCTCCCAGTTGGGCACCTGCATTGTCAGCCAGGATTCCAATGGAGACTACAAGTGGTCCATTGTTGTCACCATCCTCGCCGCCTCTCGGATGCTCTCTCTGAAGAGCAATCCAAATGCAGAGACCAAAGCTGGTGTAAGCGAGCTCTTCAGAGGGGGAACAGCTGAACAAACACCGCGTCCAAGTCCAACTCATTAAATGATAAAATTGTTACTGTTTTTATAACAAAAATAAAATATTAATAAAAACACATAATAAAAAAATAACCTATAGCAGTCAATATTTATGCTGCATTCACACCTGAATGTAGCAGGAACTCGTGTTCTCACTCGCTGGATTTTTTTTGCGTGTTTTTTCACGCGTTAACGGGCGTCGTGTCCTATGAGCGACAAGCACCCCAAAGTAGCTTCAGAGCTTTTTCAGTCATGGAGTGTCGGGCGCTTTTTCAGTGCGCATTTTGACACTATGTAGCGCCGTTAAGAATTATTGGCACCACAAGCGCGACCCGTGATTGCAGCATTTCCGAAACACGTTGCAAAACCCATTTTTCTGTTTTTCGTTTCACGTTTGGGAAACGTGCAGGTGTGAATGCAGCATGGGGGGTGGGGGGGGTTCACATGCAATGCGCTGCGATTTCAGCCCATTCACCGCATCAAAAATAGTGCCTGTACCAACATACTGCAAACGCTGGTGTGGGCAAAGGCACTGAATTTGGGGTGTCGTTAACCTATTGACACCTGCTGCAGATGGCTACTGCAGTGTGTATTGAACACGGGTGAGAACGACCCCGCGTCTGCTTTCAGACTAATGCAGTGAGGTTTCACCGCACCGGTGAGAGCAGAGCAGTGTACCTGCGGGGTTTGGTGCGGATTAGCTGCGCTTTCCCCTTCCTGCAAAAACTTCTGCATGCTGCATCCTTGATGCGCTTTCAGAAAGCACCCCAAAAAAACGCAGGACCCAATAGAACTCTATGGGAAAGCGCAGCTAACCTGTACCAAACCTGCAGGTACACTGTCATGTCAAACGACGCCGCCTCAGACTGAAAGCAGCCATACTCTGAGAACATTCAGCAGCGGTCAACCTTGAACTTAACCCCTTCTATCCCAGTAGATAAAAACAAAACTGGAACTAAGCCCTGGTTCACACTGATGCGATTTGGCATGCGATTTGACATGACAGTGTACCTGCAGGTTTGGTACAGGTTAGATGCGCTTTCCCATAGAGTTCTATTAGGTCCTGCGTTTTTGGGGCGCTTTCTGAAAGCGCACCAAAAGATGCAGCACACAGGAGTTTTTGACATGTCAAATCGCATTGCCAAATCGGTGGCTATTGCCCACAAGGGAACCGTCCGAATTGGTGCAACGGGACTTTTGCACCGATTCCCAAAAGTAGTTTCTGTACCTACTTTTTTGCGATTTCAGGTGCGATTTCAATAGACATCTGCGCAGGAAACCGCACAGATGTCTCTAAAATCGTCGGACTGACATGCGGGAGTGAGAGCGTGCGAGTTCAGCCGAACTCGGACAATTTCAATCCCACATCAATGTGAACCAGGGATAAAAAAAAAAAAAAGAAATAAAAGGGGGAAATAAAAAAAAAGAAGAGAAAAAAGGAGAGGAAAAAAAAAAAAGGAAGAAGAGAAAAAAAGAATAAAAAAATAAATAAAAGAAAAAAAGAAAAAAAAAAAAAAAAAAAAAGGAAAAAATAGGAACAATAAAAGGAATAAAATGAGAAAAAAAAAAAAGAAGGGGAGGGGGGAAAACAAACGCCCTGTACACACGTGCGGACTTTTCGACCCGACTGGTCCAACGGACTGAATCCCGCTGACAATCCCGACTGTGTGTGGGCTTCATCAGACCTTCAGCGGCCTGTTTCTGTCGAAAATCTGACGGACTTTAGATTTGGAACATGTTTCAAATCTTTACGTCGGAACTCCGCCGGACCCAGTTCCTATCGAGAAATCGGCTTGTCTGTATGCTAGTCCGACGGATGAAAACTGACGCTAGGGCAGCTATTGGCTACTGTTCGAAAGTCCGTCGGAAAGACTGTCGGTCCTTTGTTGCAGAAAAGTCCGTCCGTGTGTACACGGCATAAGAGGAAAAGGGAAAAAAAAAAAAAAAGAAAAGAGAGGGAGGAGGCAGAAAAACAAAAACAAACAAGCAAAGGGAAAAAAAAAAAAAAGCTTGGGAGAATCACAAAACAGAAAAAGGCTTTCCCATGTAAATAAAGGTAAGACGTTTAATATTCGCAAACTGCTTATCGTTCGTGGCCAGAAATGACCCGGATTTTTTTTTTTTTTTTTTTAAGTAGGAGAAAAGAAAGGATTTGTGAAACAGCCAAAAAAAAAAGAAAATAAAAAAAGTATATATTTTTTATTTGTGTAGACTCGATTCTTTAACACAAAGACATAAGCACCTTGTCGAATGGGAGCCATTGAGCGGGGCTGATGGGTTAAGCGTGGGTCCTACAGGAGGCAGCGTGGGTTGTTGTTTAATGGAGAGGAGTTGTCACTTGTTAGCCGATGCGGTGAAAGGAAAGACGCCAAAAACCCTGACGCCTTTGCCCAGTTTTGACGTGGAGGTAATGGAGTAATCCGGTTGAATGTTAGTCATGGTATTTGTGTCACTTCACATCTTGTCAACAGGAGGAACGTGAAGCTTCCACCTTGGCCCGAGCACGCTGAAGAAAAGGCCGCCACTCATTTAATTCAAATCTATTTCTCAGCCAGTGTTTAATGAGCGGCAGATTTGCATAATAGTGGCGTGGCTGCTTTCATTCCGCAGGCTTTTTTTTTTTTTTTTTTTTTGGGAGGAGAATAAAGTTCACATTTGTTTAAGAAGAGGGACTGGACAGGAAGTGAGGGGATTGGAGGAGAGGGGGTTCCTGGTCAGGTGTCACTCTTCCTCCTGGATACCGCATACAGGTCCTCTTTGCCATATAGCGGAAGAATACTGCCTTAATTCTGGGCACTTTCACCCCCTTCCTGCCCAGGACAATTTTCAGTGCTGTCGCACTTTGAATGACAATTGCGCGGTCGTGCTACACTGTACCCAAAGGAAATTTTTTTTTAAAAACATTTGAGACAGATAAAGCTTTCTTTTGCTGGAATTTTTACCACTTGCCAACCAGCCGTCATTATACTGCGGCAAGGTGGCTCGTTCTGCGCCCTAGGTGTACACCAGCTCGGGAACTCGCTTTTGTGGGCACGTGCACTCCCATTGGCCAGCGGGGGGGGGGGGAGCCAATCAGTGGGTCCGGTGGACTCGATGTCCGCCGGCCATCCGTGATCATTTCCCTGCAGTGACAGAACGGGGATCTGCCTGTGTAAACAAGGCAAATCTCCGTTCTTACAGGGGAGGTCACACAGATCTTGTCTTTCCGCTATGCAGGAAGAAGGATCTGTGTGTTTCCCCCAGTCACACTGTCCCCCATACAGTTAGAAAACACACTGAGGGAACACATTTAACCCCTTGATCGCCCCCTGATGTTAACCCCTTCCCTGCCAGTGTCATTTGTACAAAAACAGGGCATATTTTTAGCACTAATTACTGTAATAATGTCACTGGTCACTGGACACTCGGGAAAGGAGTGTATCCGAGTATTTACGAGCGGCTCCGAAAGGCTCGTTAACCGCGTTACCCGCAATCCAAGGTTCCACTGTATTGGAATTTCCATTCAAATTTGGCTGTTAGTGAACGTAACGAATATGAATTTATCTGAAGTTATGAATGGTTTCTTGCACTAGGGCCCTGAAGGTTCTAGTTATGCCTCTGACAAGGGGCATGTATAAGTGTAGCTGTGGGGCGGGACATGCCTTGACAGTTTATGATTGGTGGATCACAGTGACAGCTTTCTGGTTGGATAGCTCAGGTGGGTATGGACTAATATCAGAACCTGCATGAGCTTATCCTTACTAAATACGGGTAAAACAAAATGTTGCGTTAAATATATATGTAAAATAAAAAGATGTTGCTCTGCTAGCTAATAATAGATTTATCACCCAAATACTATGTGCTCAAGCAATAAACAAATACTTCTATACAAAGTTCCTTATACCAATGTCTATAAATAAATGTATAACACCAAAATGAAATGTGCTATATGAAAACAATGTGGAATATTTCATACACTTTGTAAACATTTATTGCTACATTAAATCATTCTTGTAATAAATAATGTCACAATAAATATCCGGAAGGAATACAAGTGAACAATCTTTTCACAAGCATCTAATAAAATTAGAATGCGACTTCTTCCATGCGCATTGAATATCCTTCACCACTTAGGATACGTTTCCACTAATGCGACTTCAAAGTCGTGTGATTTAGAGTGCGACTTTGATACAACTTAACACTCTCTGGATCAAAGTTGCATCAGGAGTAGTGCCGGCACATTTTCAAAGTTGCTGCAGCTTGAAGTCGCATAGATTGGAATGGGTGCCATTGGAATCAAAGGCCTGCCACTTGGCAAGCAACTTTATGTGTCCAAAGTCGCATGACAAGTTGCACTAGTGGAAATGGAGTCTTAGGGAAAAAAGTACACTTGTGCACCTTGTGACACCCAACCCACAGATTCCGGCATGGAGATTCCCATCCTCTTTGGACGGCGCTGTGTGTGCCCAGTTCCCCCGGGGGGCCCTCACCGCCACAGCTCCTGGGGCAAACACCCTTGACAGCCCTCAGCCTTCAGTACCGCATGGTTGGATTTTGAGCCAATATATACAGTATATGTAGGTATCTTAGGGATATATTTCTTGTATTCTTATCCCCCTGTGTTGTTCCTTTTTAGTAGGACCCAATAATGGACTATACTGGTCTTATTACAGATCTCTTGCAGACACACTTTATGCACTCGCTCCGGAGGAAGTGGAATAATACCATAAAAAGCGTTGAGAAATTCTAGATGCATATATGTTTTTAAAACACAGTGTATACATTGTATTGATGTTCCATCCTTTATACAAATTTTTAGTGACAGTCTACTGACTGGAATGGTACCAGCTGATTGGAGAAAAGCCAATGTGGCACCAATATTCAAAAAAGGGCCCAAAATACATCCCTGGGAATTACAGACCAGTTAGCCTAACATCAATAGTATGTAAACTCTTGGAGGGGATGATAAGGGACTGTATACAAGATTTTAGTAATGAGAACGTTATCATTAGCAGTAATCAGCATGGATTCATGAAGAATCGTTCTTGCCAAACCAATCTATTAACCTTCTATGAGGAGGTGAGTTGCCATCTAGATAAAGGAAGGCCCGTAGACGTGGTGTATCTGGATTTTGCAAAAGCATTTGACACAGTTCCCCATAAACGTTTACTGTACAAAATAAGGTCCGTTGGCATGGACCATAGGGTGAGTACATGGATTGAAAACTGGCTACAAGGGCGTGTTCAGAGGGTGGTGATAAATGGGGAGTACTCAGAATGGTCCGGGGTAGGTAGTGGGGTTCCTCAGGGTTCTGTGCTGGGACCAATCCTATTTAATTTGTTCATAAACGACCTGGAGGATGGGATAAACAGTTCAATCTCTGTATTTGCAGACAATACTAAGCTAAGCAGGGCAATAACTTCTCCGCAGGATGTGGAAATCTTGCAAAAAGATCTGAACAAATTAATGGGGTGGGCGACTACATGGCAAATGAGGTTCAATGTAGAAAAATGTAAAATAATGCATTTGGGTGGCAAAAATCTGAATGCAATCTATACACTGTGGAGAGAACCTCTGGGGGGATCTAGGATGGAAATGACCTGGGGGTCCTAGTAGATGATAGACTCAGCAATTACATGCAATGCCAAGCTGCTGCTAACAAAGCAAACAGAATATTGGCATTAAAAAGGGGATCAACTCCAGAGATAAAACAAGAATTCTCCCGCTCTACAAGACTCTGGTCCGGCCGCACCTGGAGTATGCCGCCCAGTTCTGTGCACCAGTCCTCAGGAAGGATGTACTGGAAATGGAGCGAGTACAAAGAAGAGCAACGAAGCTAATAAAAGGGTCTGGAGGATCTTAGTTATGAGGAAAGGTTGTGAGCACTGAACTTATTCTCTCTGGAGAAGAGACGCTTGAGAGGGGATATGATTTCAATATACAAATACTGTACTGGTGACCCCACAATAGGGATAAAACTTTTTCGCAGAAGAGAGTTTAACAAGACTCGTGGCCACTCATTAAAATTAGAAGAAAAAAGGTTTAACCTTAAACTACGTAGAGGGTTCTTTACTGTAAGAGCGGCAAGGGTGTGGAATTCCCTTCCACAGGCGGTGGTCTCAGCGGGGAGCATTGATAGTTTCAAGAAACTATTAGATAAGCACCTGAACGACCGCAACATACAGGGATATGTAATGTAATACTGACATATAATCACACACATAGGTTGGACGTGATGGCCTTTTTTTAACCTCACCTACTATGTATCTATCCCACAATGCAATGTTTTTTGTTCATGAATACCTTATAGTATCAAGCAATATTGACTTTTATCTTTTATATTTCACATATCTCTGTATATAGATGGATTGCAATGCATCATTGGTATGTACAGTGTATATAGATGAATTTGTTTTTCAGGCTTGTATGTATTTATGACTGTAAGCTATTATACTACAAGACACGTGTACATGCTGAAATAATAAATAGGTCATGATTTTTACCATTTTTTCAATCGCTCTCATCATGCACCTCATTCAAAGTCCCAAACTTTGTATTTACAGATATTAGGGATGGAGGCATCTGTTCTCAGGTGCCTCATTTAAAGTCCCAAACAAACCCCCTTAGTTTAATTATATGTGGTCACAGACCTTTAGTACCCGATCGATTATATACATGTACAAGCTATGGGGATTTGAGCACAGGTATATCTTTTTTTTTAACACAACATAACACACAGCAAGAATATAAGTCGGACCCTATAGAAGTCTACACATCACATAAAGATTCCATAAGAAGTATAGGCAGGTGCTGTCCCATAATCCAAAAGTACCAAACATGCCACAAACAGGAATACAACACAACAGGGTCAATTCACTAAGCCTACTTTCACACTGGGGCCGTGGCCACGGTAAAGCGCTGCTCGTTTTAGCGACGCTTTATCGCTTTTTAAGAAGGGGTTAAAAACTTCCGTGTTGCGGCGCTTCTGAAGGGCTTTTCAGTCGCTTTGGTAGCGCTGCCCATTTATTCCAAAGGGCGGGGCGTTTTGAATACAACGCTCCCAACTTGCCCCAAAAATGCTGCTTGCAGGACTTTTTGTAATGTCCCGCAAACGCACCGCCCAGGTGTGAAAAGTCACACTTTGAATGAATGGGAGACAGTTTTCGGGGTGAAAGGGGTCTTCGAGATAAATAATCACATTTATTTTTGAGTTAAAATTATTCAGTATTTATCTCAAAAGTAGTCAATTCACTAAAAATCATGTGTTATTTACCAAATGTGTTAAATATTTATGTTTTGTGATATTTAGCACTTAAATTTTGCATTATTTTTGGCATTTTTTCCCAATTTTTTTTTTTTTTTGCAGGCTAAAGCTGGATACACATGATTCTTCTTTTGTTATCCAATTTCCCTTAGCCCTGGTTCACACTGGTGCATTTTGACATGCAATTTGACATGTCAAATCAGCGGCAATTGCCGGCAATGTCTAGCAACGGCACCATCCTAATGGGTGTGATGCTGCATTTGCGGCGCTGCACCGATTTGAAAAAGTAGTTTCTGTACTACTTTTTGCGATATCGGGTTGCGATTTACATTGAGCATTGTCTCTGAAATCGCAGCCGAAATCGGGGCTGACATGCGGGAGTGAAATCGGCCAGATGAACTCGCACGGCTTCATTCCCGCAGCTCAGTGTGAACCTGGGCTGAGACCCCTTTCACACTGAGGGAGTTTTCAAGCATTTTAGCCCTAGAAATAGAGGCTGAAAACTGCCCCCCATGCTGCCTGAGTTCTTTCACACTGGGGCAGTGCACTGGCGGGACGTTAGAAAAAGTCCGGCAAGCAGCATCTTTGGGGCGGTTTGGGAGTGCTGTATACACCACTTCCAAAATGCCCCTGCGCATTGCAATGAATGTGCAGCACCTGAAAAGCGATTCAGAACCGCCATAACACGGACGGTTTTAATCCCCTTCTTTGGGGTTAAAAGCGCCCCACTAGCAGGAGAAAAGTGCCGTTAAAAACGAGCTGTGCTTTAGCGCTAACGCACAGGCGTCCCCAGTGTGAAAGGGGTCCTAACTTTACCTTCAACTATGTAGTGCAAAGGCTGCCTGATTGCCTACAAATTTAAAGCGTTTAGGTTTGACCTTCATATTATGTGGTTTTTGGTAAATCTAAAAGGAAAAAATCTGCAGAAAATTGTATAGCGTGTAGCCAGCTTAACACTACACCCGAAGGCATGCAGCAATATTGTGAAACGATGAAAACGTTCAAGGAGGCTTTCATTCACAAAACGATCTCCCTGAAATGTTACAATTTTTTTTTCATTTCTGAGCTCAGAGGAAAACATTTTCTCACTGATACTAAACTTTGAACTTACTGGCCAGTGCAGAGTAAGGATGAGCTCCGGTGTGTTCACACGTTGCACGTGCAGAGCCCGCCAGGAAGTCGGCACAGCGCTAATCACAAGCAGTGAGACATTTCCCGATGTGCGGCTGCAGAGATGGGGAAATGTTTCACTGCCTGTGATTAGCGCTGCGCCGTGCCGACTACCTGGCGGGCTCAGCACGTGCAACGTGCGAACACGCCGGAGCTCATCCTTACTGCAGAGTTCCTCTTGTTATTTTGTACTTAAAATACCGCCAGCAAACACCAGGTGATAAATAGCGAATGTGTGTGTCTTTTAGTGAATTTCCTTTAGGCTACTTTCACACTGGGGCGGCGGGTCCGTTAGCGGCCTTTACCGTTGTTTTAGCAGCGCTTTTCGGCCTCTAGTGGGGCACTTTTCAACCCCGCTAGCGGCCGAAAAAAGGGTTAAAACCGCCCGTGTTGCCACGCTTCCGAAGCGCTGCCCATTCATTCCAATAGGCAGGAGCGGTGGAGAAGCGCTGTATACAGCGGTCCCACACGGTCGCACCGCCCCAAAGATGCTGCTTGCAGGACTTTTTTTCCTGTCGCGCAAGTGCACCGCCCCAGTGTGAACGCACTCGGACTTTCACACTGGGGAGGCAGTTTTTAGGCGCTTTACAGGCGCTATTTTTACTGCCTCAGTGTGAAAGATGTCTTAATGATCTATCTCATGTTTTTTTTTTTTTTTTAGCGATATTTATCTCACTTATTCTAACCACTTCAGCCCCGGAAGGATTTACCCCCTTAATGACTAGACCATTTTTTGCAATACGGCATTGCGTTGCTTTAACTGACAATTGCGCAGTCGTGCGACGCTGTACCCAAACAAAATTGACGCCCTTTTTTCCCCCACAAATAGAGCTTTCTTTTGGTGGTATTTGATCACCTCTGCAGTTTTTATTGTTTGCGCTATAAACAAAAAAAGAGCGATAATTTTGAAAAAAAAAAAAACATTATTTTTTACTTTTTGCTATAATAAATATCTCCCCCAAAAATTTAGAAAAACAAATTTCATCAGTTTAGGCCAATATGTATTATTTTACATATTTTTGTTAAAATAAAAAATAAATAAAAATCGCAATAAGTGTATATTGATTGGTTTGTTATAGCCCCTACAAAATAGAGGATATATTTATGGCATTTTTATTATATATATATATAGATTTATTTTTTACTAGTAATGGCAGCGATTTGCGATTTTTAGTGGCACTGCGGCATCGCGGCGGACAGATCGGACACTTTTTGGGACCAGTGACATTTATACAGCGATCAGAGCTAAAAACAGCCACTGATTACTGTATAAATGTCACTGGCAGGGAAGGGGGCGATAAAGGAGTTAAGTGTGTTCCCTAGGGAGGTGTTTCCTAACTGAGGGGGGAGTGTAGTGACTGGGAGTAGAGGGAGATCGCTGTTCCTGATCATTAGGAACAGCTGATCTCTCTCTCCTCCCCTGTTAGAATGGGGATCTGTCTGTTTACATTGACAGATCCCCGTTCTGGCTCTCTAAGGAGCGATCGCAGATGGCCAGCAGACATCTCGGCCCGACGGCCATGCACATCGGCTCCGGCTATAGTAATTAAAGGGACTGCCATACTGGTACGGCGATTCGCACAGCCGAGCATAACTGCCACAGCAAGCAGTTAACAAATGTGCGGCATTTACCTTACATTCAATATTTCACTTTGATGAATTGACTCTTGATTGATTTATTCCGGAAAATGGGTCACGTGACCTTCATATCGCATGCAGTAAACTTTAGTGAATTGACCCCAACAAGGTCACCCCTTCCACTTTCCGGAACCGCTCAGTTCATATGGGACAATTTGGAATCGCTGCGATTCCGCCTGTGATTCCAAATCGCAACATTTATTTATTCCTAAATGGCACCACAAACACATTGTGATTTTGCTGTGATTGTCATGCCTCGGAATTGCGTGGCAAAATGGGCATTTAAAAATCAGAAGCCGGAGCTTCATTTCGGTGACGAATGCACATAGGCACAATGGGCTGCCCTATGCGCAACATGCAAAAACGCGCATAAATCGCGCTTTAAAAATCGCAAGCAGGCACGCTAGTTCCCACTAATGAGAGATCTGAACGGGGGTCTCAAACCCCATAAAGCTGCAGAAAACAACAACAACTCACAAAGCTTCAACTAACATGAAATAATGAAAATGCTTTGCACAGGACATGTTTGAAACATCGCTGCAAAAATCGAAATAATCCAAGTTAAAAAATAGAAATGATCCTACCTGGACTTCAAGGACTTTCTGCATTCTGATGCTGGGTGGGTAGAAGCTGCCAAGGGCTGTTTTTGATGCTTATACATTGTATATTATATTATTCCTGCGGGTGGATACATTGTGTATAGATCTCTCCATGTGTGGATACATTGTGTATAGATCTCTCCATGTGTGGATACATTGTGTATAGATCTCTCCATGTGTGGATACATTGTGTAAAGATCTCTCCATGTGTGGATACATTGTGTATAGATCTCTCCATGTGTGGATACATTGTGTATAGATCTCTCCACGTGTGGATACATTGTGTATAGATCTCTCCATGTGTGGATACATTGTGTATAGATCTCTCCACGTGTGGATACATTTGTATCTTTCTCTATGGGATATAACAGAGGAAAGCTCTCCCTGTGTTCAGGCTTCATCTCACACATTGCTCATTAGATCTCTCACCCAGGTGATCAGTAATTAACAAGCTGCAGCTGAAGTCCTCACAACCTGTACAAAGCTCAGTGCTGACCAAGATTCTCTGACACCTAAGACAAGGATGACAATGTGTGTTTTCCACCCCCCCCCAGGGCTCATTCACACAGATAGTGGTAAAAGCAGGTGGTTGAACCACAGTTTTACCACCCGCTTAGGCTGCTTTCATACTGAAAGCACCGGCCGTTAGTGGTAAAGCGCTGCTGGTTTTAGACCCCTTTCACACTGAGGCATTTTAGAGCTAGAAATAGCACCTGCATAGCGCCTGAAAACCGCCTCCTTTTCACTTCGATGAGTGCTTTCACACTGCGGCGGTGCGGAACGTTAGAAAAAGTCCTGCAAGCAACATCTTTTGGGCGGTTTGGGAGCGCTGTATACATGCCCCTGCCCATTGCAATGGAAAAGTGATTTGGAAGCGCCGCAACACGGGAGTTTTTCAGGACGCCGGGTGCATGGATTCCAATGCGGGAGGGGCTGTTTTTTTGAAGCACCGATTAGAGTCAGTGGCTCTAATAGGCTTTAATATAGGGTGGGCTCGGGTCACAGAGAGTGGGCTTTGAGCCCACCCAGGTGTGTTACAACAGCGAATCAATATTCTCCCAGCCAATCAGGAAGCCGGTTTTGACACCGGTGACCCCCATTGGCTGAAAGGACAGGCGATCCTAGGAGACCTAGGAGGAGGAGCCGCATGGTGGAAGCCGCTGTGACGCAGAGGACACAGGAGCTGCTGATCGCCGCCCTTTGGAGCCCACCTGCCTGCAACCAATGGGGCAAGTGGGGGAGGGGGACTGCTGCTTGCTGCGGCCGGCCGACCAATGTGGGGGTGGTTGTTTGCGGAGTCCTGGGGAGACCAGATATAGTGAATGCAGGGTCCTGGGGAGACCAGATATAGTGAATGCAGGGTCCTGGGGAGAACAGATACAGTGAATGCAGAGTCCTGGGGAGACCAGATATAGTGAATGCAGGGTCCTGGGGAGAACAGATACAGTGAATGCAGAGTCCTGGGGAGACCAGATATAGTGAATACAGAGTCCTGGGGAGACCAGATATAGTGAATGCAGGGTCCTGGGGAGACCAGATATAGTGAATGCAGGGTCCTGGGGAGACCAGATATAGTGACTGCAGGGTCCTGGGGAGACCAGATATAGTGAATGCAGGGTCCTGGGGAGACCAGATATAGTGACTGCAGGGTCCTGGGGAGACCAGATATAGTGACTGCAGAGTCCTGGGGAGACCAGATATAGTGAATGCAGGCTCCTGGGGAGACCAGATATAGTGAATGCAGGCTCCTGGGGAGACCAGATATAGTGAATGCAGGGTCCTGGGGAGACCAGATATAGTGAATGCAGGGTCCTGGGGAGACCAGATATAGTGAATGCAGGGTCCTGGGGAGAACAGATACAGTGAATGCAGAGTCCTGGGGAGACCAGATATAGTGAATGCAGGGTCCTGGGGAGAACAGATACAGTGAATGCAGGGTCCTGGGGAGACCAGATATAGTGAATGCAGAGTCCTGGGGAGACCAGATATAGTGAATGCAGGGTCCTGGGGAGAACAGATACAGTGAATGCAGGGTCCTGGGGAGACCAGATATAGTGAATGCAGGCTCCTGGGGAGATCAGATATAGTGAGTTTCTTGGAGAATGGTTAGACTCTGGGAGGCTATTCTATAAGGAGGTGAGCTGCCATAGAGGGAGGCCGGTGGATGTGGTGTATCTGGATTTTGCAAAATCATTTGATACAGTCCCCCACAAACACATAATCTACAAGCTGAGGTCTGTAGGCATGGACCATATAACGTGCACTCCGACTGGTCTGGAGTGGTAAGTGGGGTCCCCCAGGGTTCTGTCTTGGGACCAATTCTATTTGATTTATTCATAAATGATAAAGAGCAGGGGTCTCCAAACTTCCTAAACAAGTCCTTCAGACTTTAGGAGGGCCAGAATGTGGCTGGTGGGAATAGAAAATGCCCCAGCGTTAGTTGGATTATACAATGCCCCATCATTGGTTTTAGTGGGAGTAATAGTGCCACATTGTTGGTATCAAAGGGAGGGAAAGCACCTTATCATTGGTGTCTATAAGAGGAATGGTGGTGCCCCACTATTAGTATCAGTGGGAGGAATAGTGCCCCTTCATTGGTATCAGTTGTGGATGGATTAGTGCCCCAAGAGGCAAGCAAAATGCCGCACCCGGCCCTAGGGCTGCAGTTTGGAGACCACTGATATAGAGGATGGGATAAATAGCTCAATCTCAGTTTTTGTGGACGACACAAAATTAAGCAGGGCAATAACTTCACATCAGGATATAGAAATTTTACAGGAAGACCTGAACAAAATAATGGAGTGGGAAAAACATGGCAAATGAGGTTTAATGTGGAGAAATGTAAAATAATGCACTTGGGGCAAAAAACATAAATGCAAACTATTTACTAGGGGGAGAACCTCTGGGGGAATCAAGGGTGGAGAAGGATCTGGGGGTCCTAGTAGATGACAGACTGAGCAATAACATACAATGTCAAGCTGCAGCTACCAAAGCCGGCAGAATATTAGCATGCATAAAAAAAGAGATATACTACAGAGATAGAACTATAATACTACCACTTTATAAAACTCTGGTTCAGCCACATCTGGAGTATTCTGTCCAGTTCTGGTCACCAGTCCTCAGAAGGGATGTGCTGGAACTGGAGAGAGCCCAAAGAAGGGGGGACTGGAGGACCTCAATTTCGAGGAATGACTAAAAGCACTAAATCTATTCTAGCTGGAGAAACGACGCTTGAGCGGAGATATGATAGCAATTTACAAATACCTCATTGGCGATCCCAGCATAGGAAAAAAACGATTGTAAAACGAGTGTAAGAGGACAAGGGGCCACACTATGAGATTGGAGGAACTGCACAGGGGGGTTTTCACTGTCAGGGTGGTAAGAACGTGGAACTCTATTCCAAAATTGGTGGTGGCTGCGGGAAGTATGTTTTTTTTTTTTAATTTTTTTTTTTAAATGACTCTTGGATGTGCATCTTAACCACTTGTCGACCAGCCGCCGTCATTATACTACGGCAGGTTGGCTCGTTCCCGCAAATCGCTGTACCTGTATGTCGGCTCCATAGTGTCCGCTGGACGGCGAAGGGACGCGATGCACACGGCCGGTGGCTGCGATCACAGGAAAGAAAGCCAACACGGGGATCAGTCAATGTAAACAGACAGATCCCCGTTCTGACAGGGGAGGAGAGAGAGATCTGCTGTTCCTAGTGATCAGGAACAGTGATCTCTCTCCTCCTCCAGTCAGTCCCCTCCCCCCAGAGTTAGAAACACCTCCCAGGGGACACATTTAACCCCTTGATCGCCCCCCTAGTTTTAACCCCTTCCCTGCCAGTGACATTTACACAGTAATCAGTGCATTTTTATAACACTGATTAATAGGAAAAAAAAAGATTCAGTCTCAGGGAGTGCATTTTAATCAGTGCATTTTTTTTAACACTGATTGCTGTATAAATGTCAATGGTCCCAAAAAAGTGTAAAAAGTGTCTACCGCAATGTTGCAGTCCCGTCAAAAATCACTGATCGCCGCCATTACTAGTAAAAAAATAAAATAAATAATAAAAATGCCATAAATCTATCCCCTATTTTGTAGAAGCTATAACTTTTGCGCAAACCACTCAATATACGCTTTTTGCGATTTTTTTTTTTTTTTTTTTTTTTTTTTTTTTTTATACCAAAAATATGTAGAAGAATACATATTGGCCTAAACTGATGAAGACATTTTTTTGGGGCATTTATTATAGCAAAAAGTAAAAAAATATTGTTTTTTTTTCAATATTGTCGCTATCTTTTTGTTTATAGCACAAAAAATAAAAACCGCAGAGGTGATCAAATACCACCAAATGAAAGCTCTATTTGTGGGGGGGAAAGGACGTCAGTTTTGTTTGAGCACAGCGTCGCACGACCGCGCAATTGTCAGTTAAAACGATGCAGTGCCGTATCGCAAATAATGGCCTGGACATTAAGGGGGAAAATCTTCTGGTCTGTAAGTGGTTAACACAACATACAGGGATATGGGAAATGATTGTCTACATTGACACACAACACACACCCACACAGGTTGAACTGGATGGACTGTTGTCTTTATTCAACTTTACCTACTATGTAACTATGTGACTATATTAGGCTCTGGGAGGCTGCCTTTGCTCCACAACACGTCGGCATGCTGCAGAGCTGTTGATCTAATATATTTAACCCTCTCAGAGCCTAAGCATTCTCCAAGAAGTACCAACGTGTTTTTGGGATGAATCCCCCCACCCCCACCCCACCCCACCCCTTCTTCAGGGCTGTATTTCTTGAGGAATGGTTAGGCTCTGGGAAGCTGCATCTGCTCCACAACATGCTGGGGGAATATATATAACCCTCTCAGAGTCTAAGCATTCTCCATGAAATTCAGGAAAGGGGAGGCAATTTGCCTGAAACGCGTTGGATCCACTTGTACTGTATACTTTTAGCTTCAATAAACTATTATAAAAATTGTTTTTCTGGACACTGGGCTCTCCTTTCCAATCACCCAAGTGTTCCCTGTGGTAACGTTCCAATTGTCATTATCAGAAAGGTAGCAGCCCTAGACCCCCAACGGAGTCTATCACCTACAATTGGGATACAACCCATTGGAAGCAATTCCCTCTATACCAGTGATGGTGAACCTTGGCACCTCAGATGTTTTGAAACTACATTTCCCATGATGCTCAACTACACTGTAGAGTGCATGAGCATCATGGGAAATGTAGTTCCAAAACATCTGGGGTACCAAGGTTCACCATCGCTGCTCTATGCCCTTCACATAGAAACCCCCTGCTAGGCAGCTTCTAGTGGTGCCCAAAACTCAAATCTGGTTTTAGTCTTCGTTTGGACGGCTGGTCTAAAAACGGTAAAGAGCACATGGAGATCAGGAGGTGTTGTGTGTGTGGCCCAGAGTTCCGCTTTACATCTATACATTTCTCCTTTTGTCCTCGTTGTTCTCAGATGTTCTCCTTCCACTCCGGTGACTTCGGTGACTTTGGTCACTCTTCTGTTTTCCTGGTAGATTTACCTTCATTTCCACATGAGGGGGGGGAGAACTCAGAGTGACCGGCAGGAGGATCCCACTACAAAAGCTTTGGGGGGGTATTAAAAGGAAGCCCCTTTATAGAGCGTGCTGAATGCAGAAGGGAGATTAGAACTTTCATTTGGGATTTGGCTGTATTCATTGCAGTGGGGCGGTGAATAGGGCTCAGGCCGGGTCCTCGGCGGTGTCATGCCCCTCCATTCTTCACCACGTCTTCAGACGCAGGTTGTTTTACACTTGAAAGTGGTGAGAAGGGGGGGATAATGGCGGCTCCGGCCCCACCGCACCTGCTGGAGATTTATCCTATTCAGGTGGGCAGAAGGGAACAGCGGAAAGTCACAGAATATTCATTTTTTTGTCCATCACTTGGACCTTTTCCAAAGGTCACGGAAGGGATCACTTTATGCTCCCCATTCACACCTGAGCTTTTTGCTGCACGATTCTCGAAGCGTGACAACGTTCAAGATAAGAAAAACTCCGTTAACCACTTGCTGCCAGATCATGTATCTGGTACGTCATCTGACTTCAAGTGGTTGTACCGGGATTATCAGCAGCTGCAGGCATCTCTCCGGTACCGTTTAGAGCCAACAGTCGTCTCTCTTGTAATAACAATCGATGCGGCTAACTAGCCACTCCCCCCCCCCCCCCTCACCGCCTTACGCCGCTCTCTCTGGCTCCCTCATTCCATTGGGAGATCTGAGCGACCAGCCAGCATGTCCACTGGCTAGTCGGAGACTGAAAGAAAGCCAGGATCAGCTTTTCGGGTCTCCGCTATGGTAAACCGGAAGCGATGACATCACTTCCGGTTTACCGGGATGTTAACGGCACCATTATTTTGAAAATCAAAAGTATTCAAAAACATTGATCTTGGTGTTTTGAATGCTTTCAAGTGCAAAGGAGGGATTTGATGTCTTATAGAACCCCAGATCCCTCCATAAAGAGGACCTGTCACATGCCTATTGCTGTAACAAGGATGTTTACATTCCTTGTGACCGCAAAAAAAGTGATAACATTTTTTTTTTAAAAGCAACAATGTAAAATAAATAAATAAATGAATACTTTAAAAAAAAAATTAATAAGGCAACAATGTAAAAAAAAAAATGTAACTTTTTTTAATAATTTAAAAATAAAAATAAAAAATTAAAGTGCCCCAGTGCCCCCGTTCCCCCGTGCTAGCGTGCAAAGTTGAACATGTGCGTTGGTCCCGCACACGCGCAAACGGCGATCGTCCCACACATGTGAGGTATCGCTGCGAACGTCGGATCATGGGCAGTAATTCTAGCACCAGACATCCTCTGTACATCTAAAGTGGTAACCTGTAAAAGCTCTTTAAAATGTTTCCTATGGATAGTAAAATTTATGTTGTTTGTCGCCGTTGTGTGGGCACGTGCAATTTTAAAGCATGGCACGTTTGGTATCTAGTTACTTGGCGTAACATAATCTTTTATACTTTACCAAAAATTTGGGTTATGTATTCTGGTTTTTCTTTTTGCATTAGAATATTAAAAAATATATTTTTTCCAAAAAAATTGCGTTTTAAAAACTGCTGTGCAAATACCGTGTGACATAAAAAAATTGCAAAACCCACCAATTTATTCTCTAGGTCCTCTGCTTTAAAAAAAATGGGGGTTCTAAATAATTTCCTAGCGAAAAAAATAAAAATATTTTCACGTGTAAGCAAAAAGTGCCAAAAAATGCCCGGTTTTCAAGTGGTTATGATGGCCATGCGTTTTTAATCTGATCATTCAGGCTGCATTCACACTTTAGTGTTTCATGCAAATCGCGCAATTTACAGAAGGCATTTACAAAATGCGTGAAAAACTCTTATTTTTCTTACATTGCCATTCATTATTAATGGTACCGCAAACCTGGCAAAAAAAAAAAAAGCGCAGCAAAATGTGCAGTTAAAAAATAAACAAAGCTGGAAGGTGAAAAAAGGTGAAAATTGAAATCGATAGGGAGCCCTATGCACATGGCGCAAAAAACACGGTGCAATTTTGCATAAGTTTACAAAACGCAAAGTGTGAATGAAGCCTTATGTCAAGGTCACACTTCACACTGCGCAGGGTTCTTGAATTTCTACATGCATTTTTGTGAGTTTTTACATATAAGCATTTTTATTTAGGCCAATGGAAAGCAGGTTCATAGGAGGAGATTGGCTGTTGGGCAGGAAAATGCAAAAAAATGTATCTTACCCAGTGGCGGAACTACCAGGGTCACAAAGGTCTCACTCGCGACTGGGCCCTGGCATTCCGCCTCCATAGGGGGTGGCCCCAAGACGGCAGGAAGGGGGCCCTCTGTAGAACATGTGAAAGGGACCTTAAGGCTCAGTTCACACTGCAGTGACCCCCAAAGTCTTGCAACTTTTTTGTGACTCGTTTGCAAATCCCTCGTGACTTTCTTGCGACTTGCTTGCGATTTCCTTGCAACTTGCTTGTGACTTTTTTGATTTAACATTGCAGTCTATGCATAACTCCCAACTATTCCTGATTTCGAGGGACTGTCCCTGATTTGGAACAAAGTCCCTCTGTCCCTCTTTCCTCCTCATGTGTCAATGATGTGGTTGTATATAAAATGCACCTTTGTCATTTGTAGAGAATAGAGGGCTGGTGATAAACAGGTACAACTTATGTAGGAGGATTTCATTGCTTTGTATCACCTGAGGCCAGTCACTTCACCAGGCACCATCAAATGGGAGATCTACCTGCCACAGCTTGGGGAACCCCTAACAACCTCTGTAGGAACCCTGTAGTAACTTTGTGCCCCTTCACAATGGTGGTTAGAATGCCACTTTTACGGACAGCTAAAAAGATCATTGGTGTCCTGCTGCTGACTCTGCCAAGTGGTGTTGCAGGCACCATCAAAAGGGAGGTCAGTCAGCTAGGGCTCTGGGAACCCCTAGCAACCTCTGTAGAAACCATAGGAAACTCTGTAGGAACCCTGTAGGAACCTTGTGCCCCCTCACAATGGTGGTCAGAATGCCACTTTTACGGACCTCTATAAAGATCATTGGTATTCTGCTGCTGGCTCTGCCAAGCGGTGTTGAAGGCACCATTAGATGGAAAGAGGAAACTCGGGAAACCCCTCACATCCTCTGTAGGAACCTTAAGGTTCCATGGAACCCTGGTTGAAAATGGCTGTTGTAGTCAAATGTAAAAAGGGTGAAATCTCATTGGTTGAACGCCAAGCCATTACACTCTGCCTTATTAAAGGGAAACTCCAGCAAAGCAGCTTAACACACTGACAACCACATACATTGGAACTGTTTGCACTGTGAAAGTTTTGGCTCATATATATCCCTCTTTAGGCATTTCTGTGTCTGTATTGCTGGGATCCTTGCGGGGAGCTGCTGGCAGGGGGGCAGCCATGACCCCTTCATAGAACCGCGGAGAGGGGTGAAATTTCATGCTCATTACATACACTGGACCCCCTTTGGTGGTCTGCAATGTCCCATTCTTCATCATGTAAATGAGGCGCAACAAAAACAATCCAGCGAGTTTGCAGAGGGAGCCCGTTCTGTCCTCAGCCGGCCTGTGATGACACAAAAGGGACAATTTATAAAGGTCATCAACAAAATAACTCCAATCCTCAGACTTCTCCTCTTCATGGAAGTTTCACATGGAAAGTAGAGGGAGGAAACATTGGTGAATTTATCTATATGTATCTGATATAGACTGATCCGCCATAACATTATGGCCACTGAGAGGTGAAGTGAATAACATTGATTATCTCATGACAATGGCACCTGAAAGTGGGTGGGATATATTAGGCAGCAAGTGAACATGTTTTCCCTGAAGTTTACGCATAGAAAGCAGAAAAAATGGGCCAGTCTAAGGATTTGAGGGACTTTGACAGGAGCCAAATTGTAATGTCTAGATGGCTGGGTCAGCTCAACTCCAAAACTACAGCTCTTGTGGTATGTTCCTGGTCTACAGTAGTCAGGACCGACCAAAAGTGGTCCAAGGAAGGAAAACTGGCCAACCAGAGACAGGGCCATGGGCAGCATAAGGACATCGATGTAGGTGGGAAGGCTCATTGATGGAGGTGGGGAGAGAAAACTCATTGATGGAGGTGGGAGGGAAGGCTCATTGACGTAGGTGGGCAGAGGAGACTCATTGATGTAGGTGGGGTGAGAAGGCTCATTGATAGAGGAGGGGAGGGAAGGCTCATTGATGGAGGTGGGAAGGGAAGGCTCATTGATGGAGGTAAGGAGGAAAGGTTCATTTATGTAGGTGGGGTGAGAAGGCTCATTGATGGAGGTCGGGAGGGAAGACTCATCGATGACGGTGGGGAGGGAAGGCTCATCAATGGAGGTGGGAGAGGGAAGCCTCATTTTTGGAGGTTGGGAGAGAAGTCTCATTGATGGTGGTGGGGAGCGAAGGCTCATTGATGGAGATGAGGAAGGAAGACTCATCGATGAAGGTGGGGAGGGAAGGCTCATCGATGGAAGTGGGGAGGGAAGGCTCATTGATGGAGGTGGGGAGGGAAGGCTCTGTCAGGGACGGCATATCCGTGGTACTGCTGGAGTCCATCAGTGCACGCTGACACACATGCGCAGACCGGAAAATGCCCAGGCAGATGTGCATAACCAAGGGCATCGGCTCACACACATCTGTCACTAATACTGGCGCCAAGTGGCTATTTAAACTGGCTGCAGCTTTGATTCCTTGCTGTTTGGTATGCAGCGTCTGTGTGTTGTATCCTGATTCCGTGTGACCTCTGATCTTGATCCGGCTTGCCCCTAACCTGTGTTTACCTGCTACCTGCCCTCACCCTGGCTTGTCATTTGGATTCTGCTTCTACCTTCTGATTCTGCTTGATTGATTGTACTGACTCAGCTTGTGACCTGACTTCCCTGCTATCTGACGTCTATGCCTGATTTGCCAGATTGCTGCCAACCCGGCTTGTCTGACCCTGCACCTCGCTCATCCAGCCTTCTACAGCTTCCAGGACAGCGGGTTTTCATCCGGTGCCTGCTTCCAGCTGTTCATCTCAGTCTGTCATTAGCCAAGCATAGTGCCAGCTCATCCGCTACCTGCCTTATCTACCTGCTGACTGTTGCCACGCAGACAACTGGACTGTTACAGGCACTCATTCCCTGCCGTGCTCCTGTGGCTGCTGTATCACTACCAGTGGCCCTCGAGCCAGAGCTATACGAGAGACCTTCCTCTGCACATCAGGCTCACTGACCAGGTACATGACAGGCTCATTGATGGAGGTGAGGAGGGAAGGCTCATTGATGGAGGTGGGGAGGGAAGGCCCATTGATGGAGGTGGGAGGAAAAGGCTCATTGATGGAGGTGGGAGGAAAAGGCTCATTGATGGAGGTGGGAGGAAAAGGCTCATTGATGGAGGTGGGGAAGGAAGACTCATTGGTGGAGGTGGGGAGGGAAGGCTCATTGATTGTGGTGGGGACAGAAGGCTCATTGATGGAGGTGGGGAGGGAAGACTCATTGATGGAGGTGGGGAGGGAAGGCTCATTGATGTAGGTGGGGAGAGAAGGCTCATTGATGGAGGTGGGGAGAGAAGGCTCATTGATGTAGGTGGGGTGAGAAGGCTCATTGATTGAAGTGGGGAGGGAAGGTTCATTAATGGAAGTGGGGAGAGAAGGCTCATTGATCTAGGTGGGGAGAGAAGGCTCATTGATGGAGGTGGGGAGAGAAGGCTCATTGATGGAGGTGGGGGAGGCTCATTGATGAAGGTGGGGAGAGATAGAGGTGGGGAGTGAAGGCTCATTGATGGAGGTGGGGAGTGAAGGCTCATTGATGGAAGTGTGGAGTGAAGGCTCATTGATGGAAGTGGGGAGTGAAGGCTCATTGATGGAGGTGGGGAGTGAAGGCTCATTGAAGGCTCATTGATGGAGGTGGGAGGGAAGGCTCATTGATGGGGATGAAGAGAGAAGGCTCATTGATGGGGGTGGGGAGGGAAGACTCATTGATGGAGGTGGGGAGGGAAGGCTCGTTGATGGAGGTGTGGAGTGAAGGCTCATTGATGGAGGTGGGGAGTGAAGGCTCATTGATGTAGGTGGGGAGAGAAGGCTCATTGATGGAGGTGGGGGGGAGGCTCATTGATGAAGGTGGGGAGAGAAGGCACATTGATGGAGGTAGGGAGTGAAGGCTCATTGATGCAGGTGGGGAGTGAAGGCTCATTGATGGAGGTGGGGAGGAAAGACTCATTGGTGGAGGTGGGGAGGGAAGACTCATTGATGGAGGTGGGGAGGGAAGACTCTTTGGTGGAGGTGGGGAGGGAAGACTCATTGATGGAGGTGGGGAGGGAGGGCTCATTGATGGAGGTGGGGAGTGAAGGCTTATTGATGGAGGTGGGGAGTGAAGGCTCATTGATGGAGGTGGGGAGTGAAGGCTTATTGATGGAGGTGGGGAGTGAAGGCTCATTGATGGAGGTGGTGAGGGAAGGCTCATTGATGGAGGTGAGGAGTGAAGGCTCATTGATTAGGTGGGGAGGGAAGGCTCATTGATGGAGGTGGGGAGGGAAGGCTCATTGATGGAGGTGGGAAGGGAAGGCTCATTGATGGAGGTGGGAGGGAAGGCTCTTGATGGGGGTAAAGAGAGAAGGCTCATTGATGGAGGTGGGGAGGGAAGACTCTTTCATGGAGGTGGGGAGGGAAGGCTCGTTGATGGAGGTGTGGAGTGAAGGCTCATTGATGGAGGTGTGGAGTGAAGGCTCATTGATGGAGGTGGGAGGGAAGGCTCATTGATGGAGGTGGGGAGAAAAAGCTCATTGATGGAGGTGGGGAGGGAAGACTCATTGATGGAGGTGGGAAGGGAAGGCTCATTGATGAGGGTGGGGAGGGAAGGCTCGTTGATGGAGGTGGGGAGTGAAGGCTCATTGATGGAGGTGGGAGGGAAGGCTCATTGATGGAGGTGGGAGGAAAAGGCTCTTTGATGGAGGTGGGGAGGGAAGACTCATTGGTGGAGGTGGGGAGGGAAGGCTCATTGATGGAGGTGAGGAGTAAAGGCCCATTGATGGAGGTGGGGAGTGAAGGCTCATTGATGGAGGTGGGGAGTGAAGGCTCATTGATGTAGGTAGGGAGAGAAGGCTCATTGATGGAGGTGGGGGGGAGGCTCATTGATGAAGGTGGGGAGAGAAGGCACATTGATGGAGGTAGGGAGTGAAGGCTCATTGATGCAGGTGGGGAGTGAAGGCTCATTGATGGAGGTGGGGAGGGAAGACTCATTGGTGGAGGTGGGGAGGGAAGACTCATTGATGGAGGTGGGGAGGGAAGACTCTTTGGTGGAGGTGGGGAGGGAAGACTCATTGATGGAGGTGGGGAGGGAAGGCTCATTGATGGAGGTGGGGAGTGAAGGCTTATTGATGGAGGTGGGGAGTGAAGGCTCATTGATGGAGGTGGTGAGGGAAGGCTCATTGATGGAGGTGAGGAGTGAAGGCTCATTGATGTAGGTGGGGAGGGAAGGCTCATTGATGGAGGTGGGGAGGGAAGGCTCTTTGATGGAGGTGGGAAGGGAAGGCTCATTGATGGAGGTGGGAGGGAAGGCTCTTGATGGGGGTGAAGAGAGAAGGCTCATTGATGGAGGTGGGGAGGGAAGACTCTTTGATGGAGGTGGGGAGGGAAGGCTCATTGATGGAGGTGGGAGGGAAGGTTCATTGATGGAGGTAGGGAGGGAAGGCTCATTGATGGAGGTGGGAGGGAAGGCTCATTGATGGGGGTGAAGAGAGAAGGCTCATTGTTGGAGGTGGGGAGGGAAGACTCATTGATGGAGGTGGGGAGGGAAGGCTCGTTGATGGAGGTGGGGAGTGAAGGCTCATTGATGGAGGTGGGAGGGAAGGCTCATTGATGGAGGTGGGGAGAAAAGGCTCATTGATGGAGGTGGGGAGGGAAGACTCATTGATGGAGGTGGGGAGGGAAGACTCATTGATGGAGGTGGGGAGGGAAGGCTCATTGATGAAGGTGGGGAGTGAAGGCTCGTTGATGGAGGTGGGAGGGAAGGCTCATTGATGGAGGTGGGAGGAAAAGGCTCATTGATGGAGGGGGGGAAGGAAGACTCATTGGTGGAGGTGGGGAGGGAAGGCTCATTGATTGTGGTGGGGAGTGAAGGCCCATTGATGGAAGTGGGGAGGGAAGGCTCATTGAAGGAGGTGGGGAGGGAAGGCTCATTGAAGGAGGTTGGGAGTGAAGGCTGGCACGTGTAGTCTGATCCAATAGCAGAGCTACTAGAGCTCAAATTGCTGAAAAAGTGAATGCTGGATCTTATAAAAAGGTGTCAGAACACACAGAGCATCACAGTTTGTTGTGTATGGGGCTGTGTAGGCTCAGACCAGTCAGGGTGCCCATGTTCACCCGTGTCCACAGCCAAATTCACCTTCAATGGGCACGTGAGAATCAGAACTGGACCACAGAGCAATGGAAGAAGGTGGACTGGTCTGATGAATTATGTTTTTTTTCACATCATGTGGATGGCCGGGTACATGTGCGTTACTTACCTGGGGTATAGATGGCACCAGAATGCAGCATGGGAAGGAGACATGCTGGCAGAGGCAGTGTGATTCTTTGTCTAGTGGAGTCCATGTGGAGCCTCAATGGGTCAGACAGGATTGTTTTGGGGCAAAAGGGGGATCTACTCAATATTAGATGTATGGTCATAATGCAATGAGGCTTAAACACAACATCGAAACGATCATTCAAATGACATTGTTAAATGTAAATATTGGGATTTGCATTTACCGCAAGCTTCCATCCAAACATTCCCCAGCACTCGATACAGCGAGTCAGCACAAAAAACTCACTTCAACATTTCATTTGATAAAAAAAACAATTCGTATATATTTTACTAATGATTTAATGACAATATTTAGTGCTTATTGTATATGCTATTGTTAGGTTCTCCTTTAAATAATAGGATCACTGCTTGCCAGAATGACTTTGTAGTAAGATGTTATTAGAATATGCTGTTGTTTCCCATATCCTGGAATGTCTTCATGTGTAGTGTTGAGAGACAGTTAAGTTGGCTATAAATTAGTAGTTTTGTTTGTCTGAGTCCTAACATTTATCCTTCATGCAACCCTAAAACGAACCCTCTGTGAAACTCCCTGTAACCCTAACACTAACCCTCCCTCTAACCCTGACAACAACCCTTCCTGTAATTCCAGTACTAGCCCACCATGTTACCCTGACACTAACTCTCCTTGTAATCCTAACACTGACCCTCCATGTAATAATAATCATAACTTTTCCTGAAACCCTAAAGCCGCGTACACACGGTCGGACTTTTCAGCTACAAAAGTCCAACGGACGCTGACGGACTAAAGCTGGCTGGTAATCCGATCGTGTGTGGGCTTCTCCGGACTTTCAACGTACTTTTTTAGCCTCAAATCCAACGTACTTTAGATTTGAAACATGCTTCAAATCTTTACGTCGTAACTACGACGGACCCCGAAATCCGCTCGTCTGTGTGCTAGTCCGACGGACAAAAAGCCACGCTAGGGCAGCTATTGGCTACTGGCTATCAACTTCCTTATTTTAGTCCAGTGTACGTCATCACGTACGAATCCGTCGGACTTTTGTGTGGTCGTGTGTAGGCAAGTCCGTTCGTTAGAAAGTCTGCAACAAGTCCGCCGCAAGTCCGCCGAAAGTCTGTCGGACGGCTGTCGGACTTTTGTAGATGAAAAGTCCGACCGTGTGTACGCGGCATAACACTAAACCTTCCTGTAATCCCCATACTAACCCCCTTTGAAACCCCATCGCTAGCCCCCCATAACCCTAACAATGACCCTCCTGTAACCCTAACACTAACCATGTAACCATAATGTTAACATTGCCTGTAATCCTAACACTAACCTTCATGTAACTCCATTATTGATCCTCCCTGTATCCCCAACAATAAACCTCCTTGCATCCTTAACACTAACCTGTCCTGTAACCCTAACAATAAACATCCCTGTAACCTTAACACTAACCCCCTCTCAAACCCCAACTCTAACCCTCCCTGCACCCTAATGCCACGTACACACGCTCGGACATTCCGACAACAAAATCCTGGATTTTTTTCCGACGGATGTTGGCTCAAACTTGCATACACACGGTTGCACAAATGTTGTTGGAAATTCTGATCGCCAAGAACGCGGTGACGTACAACACGTACGACGAGCCGAGAAAAATGAAGTTCAATAGCCAGTGTGGCTCTTCTGCTTGATTCCGAGCATGCGTGGAATTTTGTGCGTCGGAATTGTGTACACACGATAAGAATTTCCGACAACGGGTTTTGTTGTCGGAAAATTTGAGATCCAGCTCTCAAATTTTTGTTGTCGAAAATTTCGACAACAAATGTCCGATGGAGCCTACACACGGTTGGAATTTCCAACAACAAGCTCCCATCGAACATTTGTTGTCGGAAATTCCGAGTGTGTGTGTACGCGGCATTACAATAAACTTTACTATAACCCTTTTTTTTTTTTTTTTTTTTTTTTTTATGGTTGAACTGGATGGACTTGTGTCTTTTTTCAACCTGACTAACTATGTAACTATGTAACTATGTAACCCTAACAATAATCTTCCAAGTAACCCTCTGTGTAACCCTAACACTAAACGTCCCTGCAACTCTAATGCCGCGTACACACGGGTGGACTTTTCGGCCAGACTGGTCCGACAGACTTTACAGCGGACTTTCGACGGACTTTCGACGGACTTTTTAACGAACGGACTTGCCTACACACGATCACACCAAAGTCTGACGGATTCGTACGTGATGACGTACACCGGACTAAAATAAGGGAGTTGATAGCCAGTAGCAAATAGCTGCCCTAGCTTCAGTTTTTGTTTGTCGGACTAGCATACAGACGAGCGGATTTCTGGGTCCGGCGGAGTTACGACGTAAAGATTTGAAGCATGTTCCAAATCTAAAGTCCATCAGATTTGCGACTGGAAAAGTCAGCTGAAGGTCTGGTGAAGCCCACACACGATCGGATTGTCCGCCAGACTTGGTCCGTTGGCGTCCGTCAGACCAGTCCCGTTGAAAAGTCCGACCGTGTGTACGCCCCATTACACTAGCCTTCCTTACAGCCCTAACAACAACCCTCCCTGTAATCCTAACACTAACCCTCCCTGCAACGCTTATACCAACCCTCCCTGTAAACCTAACACTAGCTGTCCCTGCAATCCTAACACTAACCCTCCCTGCAACTCTTACACCAACCCTCCCTGTAACCATAATACTATCCTTCCCTGCAACCCTAACACTAATCCTCCCTGTGATTCTGACACCATAACACTTACCCACCCTGCAACCCTAACATTAACTTCCCCTGTAACCCGAACAATAATGTACACATGGTCGGACTTTTCAACCAGACTGGTCTGACGGACGCCGGCGGACCAAATCCGGTGGACAATCCGATCGTGTGTGGGCTTCAGCTGACTTTTCCAGTCTCAAATCTGACAGACTTTAGATTTGGAACTTGCTTCAAATCTTTAAGTCATAACTCCGCCGGACCCAGAAATCCGCTCGTCTGTATGCTAGTCCGACGGACAAAAACCGACGCTAGGGCAGCTATTGGCTACTGGCTATCAACTTCCTTATTTTAGTCAGGTGTACGTCATCACGTACGAATCCGTCTGACTTTGGTGTGATCGTGTGTAGGCAAGTCCATTCGTTAAAAAGTCCGTCGGAAGTCCGTCGGAAGTCCGCTGGAAAGTCTGTCGGACCAGTCCGGTCGAAAAGTCTGCCCGTGTGTACGCGGCATAACACCAACCCTCCCTGTAACCCTTACACTAACCCTCCCTGTAACCCATACACTAACCCTCCCTGTAACCCTAACACCAACCCTCCCTGTAACCCTAACACTATCCCTCCCCGTAACCCTAACACTAACCCTCCCTGTAACCCATACACTAACCCTCCCTGTAACCCTAACACTAACCCTCCCTGTAACCCTAACACTATCCCTCCCTGTAACCCTAACACTAACCCTCCCTGTAACCCTAACACCAACCCTCCCTGTAACACTAACCCTCCCTGTAACCCTAACACCAACCCTCCCTGTAACCCTAACACCAACCCTCCCTGTATCCCTAACACTAACCCTCATTGTAACCCTAATATTAACTCTCCTTGTAACTCTAACACTAACCCTCCCTAAGACTAAACCTCCCTATAACCCTAACACCAACCATCCCTGGGACCCTAAGATTAACCCCCTATAACCCTAACAATAACCCCTTGCAACACTAACATTCTCACTTTCTCTGTAACCGGTCCCTCCTTGTTTGCTTACTCACCTTTCCTGTATTATGATTCTCCTTTTCAAAGTCCCGCACTTCCTATTTCCAGCCACCATCCAACCAGAAGATTTTTTTAGTCTCACCACCAAGTGTTTGTTATTTTATTGACAACATTTTTCCTTCAGAGCTGGAAGCTCATGGGACAGTCTGACCCAACGCACAGATGAATGCCAGCATAGGTGTGCGCAGTCTATTGCATAAGGATGTGCACCCAAATGTATTAAAACATGGACGGTGTTAGTAGGGCTGTGGACTTGTCAGTAGAGCCGTGGACGGATTCAGTCATTTTTTATGCTTATTAATGTAATTTCTTGATTGTTTCTTACAATTTTTTTTGAGCCCTATTGGGGGGCTTTGGTGACACATCAGCAGGGGGAATCTGCTCCGCACAGGGGGTGATTGGGGCGTGCCCAGGCACACCCGGCGCACCCCCTGCGCACGCCTATGAATGCCAGGAACCTAACGAGGGGAAAACTTTCCACGCTAATGCTTGGAAATAAACTTTAAACTTTTCAAAATGATCACTCCTTTTTTTTTTTTTCTTTCATTTATTATTTTAAATCTTAACATTTAATTTAAAAAAAAATGTAAATTACATTTTAAACTTTTTAATTTTGAAACTGCAAAACCAGATTTTTTTAAGTATTTTTTTTTGTTTTATTCGAAAGAATGAATTTTAAATTATTATTATATTATATATATTATATTATTCAAATTATGAAGGAAGACATGGTGATACCAGCTTTTTTTTTGAAAAGCAAAATAAATGTAATTTTTTTTTTTTTTTAAGCCCACAGTGTGTGAAAAATTACAGGGGTTTTAGCACACCCTATGGGTTGCATAAATAGGTATCCCATGACTGTATGACAAATATTTGGCCTTATACTCTGTATCCATGTGGCAACCTGCTTAGAGCTGTGCCCTCCCCCCCATGACCCTTCTATAGAGGATTGCAATCCTGCATGGAGTAATTGGTTCATGAAAACTTTGTCAACAAGTTAATATGTGATTTGTCTACAGAATGTCAATCCTGACAGCGTTGTCACCCAGCTTATTACCCTCTCTGCAAATACCAAGAGCTCGCATTTCAATGTCCGTCTTAGCCGTGCGACATGAACATCTTAAATCCCTTCAGACGGTGCTCTCCCCCATTGACAGTCCCTGATGTAAGGGACTTGTAATTGTCCTGCGATACGACATTCCTTGTGTATGAATACAGTGCTCTCCTTATTGTGCCTGTGATCGCACGCAACCTCCTCTGGCCATTCCCTTTAAATATGGAAAGAAGGAGCAATTTGGTGCACACGTTCGGAGGCCCGGATAATGATGTCATTCTCGCTCAGAATCACAGCTCTGAATGGCGGCTCTAAGCTGGAGGCGCTTTACAAAAGAGCCAGTTTAAGGGAAGAACACAAAACCATTTTCCTTTTATTGGAAAGAAACAAAAATCACACAAAAAAAACACAACATAAAAAAATAAAATAAAAAAAAACGAATTAGAAATTAAAAAGCTGCACTTTTTTAGTCGAAAATTTTGTACAATTAGAATTTATTACATTTACACATTTTTTTTGCAATTTTTTTTGTAAGTTAAAGGAAAAAAGTTGTACAACAATTGGAGTCCTGCTGCGTTGGTCAGCTGTTTATGCTTTGTGAGGTATGGCTAGAAAGGAGAAAAAAAAAAGACATAAGAAAAAAAAAAAAAATTTTTATATAACCAAAATATTTATTAATGCTTAAAAATGTATTCATTCAAATTTTTCTGCTTCTGCCAAAGAAAATTGATCATGTTTAAATGTTTTCTCTGTTACTAACAGGTTACAATGTAGAATTGCTTCCTGAAAATGAAAAATAGAAAATGAATACATTAGTAAAAAAAAAAAAGGTTTTATTTTATAAATCACATTTTGTTTACTTAAAAAAGAATTGTAGTCTGATCACATAATTTGTAATAAAAACATCTTTGCCATTTTAAAGCTCCTCTGCAACCACTTCGCATATTATTTTATATATACTGTGATTCTGTACTTGCCAAATATGCTGCAGAAATCTCCCTCCACAGAGTCTGGCTGCAGCCATTTTAACTGTGGGCAGCTGAAGCTGCTGCCTGTTCACTTCCTGGATTTACACAGAGGCACACCTCCAGCTCTGCAGCTCTCACTAGCCCTCTTATGACTCATCCCCCGTCCCTTCCTGGCAAACTCTCACAAGAGTGAAAGAGAGAGCTGTGCACGATGTCATGAGCCTAGGCTAATGACCAGACAAGAAACAGGAAGTGGGCTGTATAAAGGGATTTACTGGCAGGAAAAAAAATGTTTTACTATCCAAAGTTAAAACAACAACAACAAAGGCAGAAGATTTAATAGATGGAAAGATGAAAAAATGACTGAAAGTCCACTTTAACCAAAATATTTATTGATGCATAAAAATGTATTCATTCAAATTTTCTGCTTCTGCCAAAGAAAATCGATCATGTTTAATTTTTTCTGTTCTTTTTTTGTTGTTGTTACTAACAAGTTACAATGTAGAATTAAAGTATAGATAATAGAAAATGAATATAAAATGAAAACTGTGTACAGTACACTTATGAATTATTATTATTGGACTTCATTTTATATTATCTTGGTTTAGTACAGTATATATGCATGCAGCGCTGTCTCATTTATATACTTTATATCTTTTTTTCTTTATATGTTTTTTGTGGGAGGTGACAGCAGCAACAATCCTATGTTAGTCTTTTTTTTAGCATAGCAGCATGCAACTACCTTACTCATAATTTATCTTACAATGTAGAATTGCTTCCTGAAAATAAAAAATAAAAAATGAAGACATTAGTAACAAAAAAAGGTTATATTTTATACATCTATAAATTTATAAATTTTGTATACTTAAAAAAAAAAAAATTTTAACCCATAAATGAAAGTAGAAATAAACTGTAACCTTTAGTTTGCTTCATAAATAATTGCAATCTTGTTCCTGTTAAAGAAGAACTATAGGCATATTTTGTTGTAATTTTGGATAGAGAAAGGGAGAGTTATACCAACTGTAATGCCCTGTACACACGGTCGGATTTTCCGATGGAAAATGTCCGATTGGAGCGTGTTGTCAGAAATTCCGATCGTGTGTACACAAATCCGACGGACAAAGTGCCACGCATGCTCAGAATAAATAAAGAGATGAAAGCTATTGGCCACTGCCCTGTTTATAGTCCCGACGTACGTGTTTTACGTCACCGCGTTTAGAACGATCGGATTTTCCGACAACTTTGTGTGACCGTGTGTATGCAAGACAAGTTTGAGCCAACATCCGTCGGAAAAAATCCTAGGATTTTGTTGTCGGAATGTCCGAACAAAGTCCGACCGTGTGTACGGGGCATCAGAGTTGTTTATTTTTTTTTTTTGCCATTTTTGTCGCATTGCAGCAATTTCCCCTCACTTCCTGTCCCATAGCCAAACAGGAAGTGAGAGGAAATCCCTGCAAATAAAGGGAATTCCTTGGGAACCCCCCAGGTCACCAGAACTAGTGTCCCCATTGGAAGATTTCCCCTCTATTACTTTTCTGGAGACAGCCCAAAATTTGGGATTTTCTTTTACTTTCAATGATAATGGTAAATAGGACAAATAGAGAGGGTGAATCTCCCCAACGGGGGGGCACAGACAGTACAACAAAACTGACAGGGGCTCTAATCCCTCTTCACTCCATCCAAAACTAGAAAAACAGTGTTGCCTTTAGTTATACTTTAAACTGCTTTTCCTGACAGACTCCATGGCAGCAACGTGTGGGTTAGCCCCACCTTCATAACTATCCTATAGGACACCTCTCCCCTAAATCATTGCTCCGGACTATGGACTGTGTTCCTTTTTTGTCCTCCTCCGTAGGACCAAGTCGATGGTTCTCCTACTTGAAGATGATTTCCCTGCGATCAGGATCGGCCGAGCGTCCAGGAGTCACGTCCCTCCGATAAGCCTTGACTGTTAAGCAGGGTATGGAGTGTATGAGCAGAGTAACGCAGAAGAGCTGGAAGCCGGGCCATTGACTGGCAAGCGCGCACGGGCCGCATTGCCTAGCTGTCAGCGGGCGGCCATTATCTGCCACAAAAGTGCCGTGTGTGTGTGTGGGAGGTTCACTCGGCCCAGGCGATCGCACGGTGGAGTGGGGAGCTAATACAATACTTTCCATGGCAGAAGTGTTTGTTTTTATATGTGGTAACTTCTGTGCTCCTGTTTTACCTTTGTTTTTTTCCCTGGTGTCGTTTTCTTTGAGCATGGCAGCTGGTTCCTCCGGCATTCCAGCTGCCACTCTCTCTCCCCCTTCCGTGTCCTGGCATACTCTCTGTGCATGCGCGGGCCCGGAACTAAAAACGAGGCCTGGTTTCGCGCATGCGCGTGAGCATCTCGTACCTGGCGGTGACGTCACGCAACGCCACTTTTAAATCTCCGGGGAAGTCTGCAGAGCCTCGGGAATGATCGTGGGTATATAGACTTCAATGGATCAAAAGCATGTATTGAAAAACGCAAAATGCACCTGGAATATACAAACTGCAACCTGCATAGATGTGAATCAGGCCTAACCCTACGTTCACACCTATGCGTTTTTTAGTGCATTTTGCAGTTTGCAGAAACACACTACAGTCCATTTAACATGATTTCCTATGGTACTAATTCACATCTATGCGTTTTGCGGCAGGTGCGTTTTTGGAAAGAGGCGGGGACTTTTTTCCCTGCGATTTGCAGCTAATAGACTTCAATGGAGCTGCACCAGAAACGCAAGTGGTGCATTTTTGATGTGTTTTGCGTTTCTTATTTTAATACTGTATATAGCTGGTTGCTAAGCAGGGGACCGGGAAGCCGCCTGTCGCGTCCTTAGCAACCGATGAGTCATCAGCTGTCAGCTGGGTTCCCCGCTGAATGTAAAAAAAAATAATTGCCAACAAAAACATCTGTGAAAAAAAACACATGGGGTTCCCCCCCAGGTCCATACCAGGCCCTTTGGGTCTAGTATGGATTCAGAGGGGACCCCCCCATGCCAAAATAAAAAAAAAAGGCATGGGATCCCCCCAAAATCCATACCAGACCCTTATCCGAGCATGCCGCCCGGCAGGTCAGGAAAGGGAAGGGACGAGTGAGCGCCCCCCCCCCCCTTCCTGAGCCATACCAGACCGCATGCCCTCAACATGGGGGGATGCTGACAGCTGATGACTGTCAGGGACGCAGCGGCCAGCTTCCCGGCCCCCTCCTTAGCAACCATCTTTATACAGTGTGTTTTACAGTGTGTTTAGAGAAAAAAACAAGTAAAACGCAAAATGCATGAAAACTACATGCAAAAACGCATAAAAAAAGTTGGTTTAAAAATGCAAAATGCACTGAAAAACGTGCCTGAAAAACGCATGAAACGCAGCCGCATAGGTGTGAACCTAGACGTGTATGTAATAAATCTGCGCCACGGTTATAGAATCTAAATTACTTTAAATCATCAGCAGGTGCTATATCACAGTATATGTGAAAAAATTATGTCAATATAATACTGACCACGCTAAAAAAAATGAATGAATATGTGCAAAAAGTGTGAAAAATTCTGAATCAAATGGTGTGAAACATTCCAATTACAATAAAGTGACAGTGCACCCCAGAATCAATAATTCTCAATCATTATATAAACTAAAAAAATAATAATTCAATAACTTAATTGTGGTTAATTTAAGATATATACAAATATATATAAATATATACAAATACAAATATATATATTTTATGTATATATTTTAAATGAACCACCATTAACTTATTGAATTATTAATTTATTTGTTTATGCAGTAGATCAGGCCTGTATAATGTGTGTTTTAAAAAAGCTGCTTGATACTCTGGTTTCTCTTCAGATCGAATACATCTTTTGCCTTTTTACTAAAGATTTCTGTGGAGAGGAACAACTATGAGTTTATTCCAATTTATTGAGGTCAAGTGACTAACCGGCTAACAAAAAACAAAAAAAAGACTTGTAGTCTCCCATGTCAGTGGTTCTCAACCCCTCAAGTACCCCCAACAGGCCATGTTTTGCGAATTTCTCTTAGATAAAATAGCTGTCCAAAATACCAAACCATTGACTCTGATTGAAAGCACCTGTGCAAGATGAAGGAAAACCTGCAAACATGGCCTGTTGGGGGTCCTTGAGGACAGGGTTGAGAACCACTGTCCCATGTGACAGGGTGACAACAGATGAGGGCAATTGGGAGACAGGGACAGAGCGTTGTCACCCTATAACAGGAAGTGACTGAACAAGGACCCTTAACAGATTTTATTAAAATAAAAGCTTGGAATTAAAAATATTTAAAAATTAGGAAAGAGAAAGCTAACCTGAGATTTTAGTGATTGGATTTTAATATACTTTAAAGTTTCAACAATGAAAACTCACCTTTTTTATCTGATCATAATATGTTATTATAATTTTATATATATAGAGAGAGAGAGAGAGAGAGAGAGAGAGAGAGAGAGAGAGAGAGAGAGAGAGAGAGAGAGAGAGAGAGAGAGAGAGAAGAGAGAGAGAGTAAATAATATAAAAATACATCATATGTATCAGATCTGATATAAACCAAATTGTTACACTTGTAGCCCACCCAGTCAATCTGCAACATCCCTGAATATTATGACTTGCACATTGTTCCATTCCATCACTGCAAGAATATTGATACAAACTAAACAACATAGTGATCATTTTAGTGTAAATGATATATATATATATATAGATAGATAGATAGATAGATAGATAGATAGATAGATAGATAGATAGATAGATAGATAGATAGATCTATCTATCTATCTATATATATATATATATATATATATATATATATATATATATATATATATATATATATATATATATATATATATATATACTAAAAAGATCTGGTCGTAATGTATTTTTATAATGTAATATATAATATAATATTAATGTAGTATTACTAATATAATAATATAACAATGAAATATTTATCCTAAAATGATTATGTTGTTTAGCTTTTATCAATATTGCTGCGGTGATGGAATAGAACAATGTGCAAAAGTCATAATATTCAGGGATGTTGCAGATTTATTGGCTGGGCTACAAGTGTAACAATTTAGTTTATATCAGATCTGTTACATATTATGTAAGTTTCATGCTTTTACACTGCCATAGCCAACTAATCAGCAGAGGGAATTTAGCAGATTTAGCAGAATTCAGCACTGTTAGCGCTATATAAATCTTGTATAATAAAATTAATAATCATAATAATAAATGATGATTTCAAGGAAAAATGTCTGTGCTGTCTGTGGATGGGGAATAGAACAGAATAGCAGCCCCACTCATTATTACAAGGTCATTGCCTATTATGGTGACTACCTGTGTGCTGGCAGTGCAGGCCCCGTGCCAAGCTTGCTCAGATCTATAAATACTTACAGCTCTGCTTCTTGCTTATATGTGGTTGGACCTTACTGTTCCTTCTTCTACTGGTTGGGTCCACCTTGCTGAAAACAATAAACTGGCTAAATGTCTGTTTTATCTCAGCAGTTGTTGATCAGAGAGGCTGGGATAGAGGCTGCAGTTAAATATACAGCAGATAAAGCAGAGGGAAAGTTTACAAATCTCTCTACTGTGTTGTACATTGATAGAAATATGGTACAGCAAGCATAATAACATTTTAAAGTTACATCAAATATTACAAGGTGAATATTAGAATAGTGACTGAAGATATGCAATCAATAAAGGTGCTTTATGTATTTTGAGTGTGTTTTCTTTTCTTTTCTTTTTTTTTTTCTTTTAAATCATAGCAAGGAGTTAGAATGAGTTTTAATTGGGCACTTTTTTAAATTTGCATGTTTAATCTCTCATACAGAACATAAATAAGGACTCCGCTTATAATATATATATATAGATTAGACTGTAAGCTGTAACGAGCAGTACTGTCTGCACTCATGTTATAAAGTGCTGTGCAAACTGTTCCTATATAAATCATGTATAATAATAAATATATACATATATATTTATATATATATTTTTAATATATGCAATAATAATGCAATAATAAATATAAAAATATTTTTTCATTATATATTTATATATAATATGTTATTGGTTTTCACCCAAGATACCCACATTTATTGCATAGGATTCAATAAGAAAAACCTGGGTTAAAATTCTGTAAATCTCTGCCAAACATTGTGGTAATTTATATAAATATTATATAATGAAATAACGTCTGTATAATAAATATCTATTTTTAATTAGTATATTTATATATAATATATAATTGTTTTTCATCCAAGATACCCACATCAATTGCATAGGATTCAGTTAGAAAAGGTGTGAATATTGGGTGTAAAACTCTGCCACAAATTGTGGTACTATACTGTATATAAATATTATATAATGAAAAAATATATACAAACAAGTATTTTTTTTTTCATTTCACATTTATATATAATAAATAATAGGTTTTCATTCAAGATACCCACATCCAAGGATTCAGTTGGAAAATGTTTGAATCATGTTTCAAAGTTGTGTAAATCCCCACCAGTGATAGTGGCAATATATATAAATATTATATAATGAAATAATTTATAAAAAAACTTTTTCCATTATACAATAAAGTAGTATTTAATTAAAAATAAATAAATAAATAAATATATATATATATATATATATATATAAAATACTGGAACATGCACAGGCAGCAGAGCTCTGTTTGAGTTTGCTGGATATTAAAATAATATATGTATATGCAATAAAAGAAAACCCCAATTAAGCAATTAATTATAAAGAAAAAAAACACTTTCCAATGCCTAATTTGCATATAAAAATAATATTTTTTTCTTAACAGTTAAATTGGGCCATTAACATTATTTTTAATTAATATTTTATAGAGTTTGAATTTTATATCCTGTTTTTGTACATAACTTTACTTAATTATTTAATTGTTTTTTTTTAATGGCTTATTCCCTTTTTTAATGAAATATCCAGCGAACTCAAGCATAGCTCTGTTCTCCCTGCGTGCTCCAATAAGGCGTCCTATGCGGGCACTGCATTAATCTGCAAGGTAATTAGCTCAGGACAATGATTTAATAGCCTGCTAATGCTTTAGCTTTAGTTCAGCCCAGGGTGATGTAAACAACGCAAGCAAGTTTTTAAACTATGCCAGGCCTGAAAATGTTTATTGTAACACGGGGAAATAGATGGAGCTTTGTGGGGACGAGCTTGGCAACAGCTTGTTGAGCGTAAATCCTCCTTTGGAAGGTTTAGCTAATCTGAATAAATTCAATTTCAAAATCCTTCCTTGATCTAAGCTTGCTTAAGCTCCTGCTCCGGCCCGAAGACCGCCGGGGTCATTCCCCACAACAAAGGCGCTGGGTAAAATCTACTGTTTCTCAAAATCTGCTACCTTGGTGCAAATAGCCTTTGGGTTGAGGTAACAGGGCGCTCTCTCTGGGCAATTTTGGCAAAGAGGAGTTTACACGCCACCCAAGAGAGAGGTGTCGTGCCAGGAGCAGCCTCCCCGTTGCCCAAACCAACAATTTGAGATTAGGGGCTCCAGACTAGAGGATTTTTTTTTTTCGTGATTAAATGAATGTTAGAATATATTTTGCTGAATTTTAGAAAGATTTAAGATTCAAAAAAATGTACTAGCATTCCACAATAAAATCATAAAATGAAATGCAACATCGCACATAGAAACATCCAATGCACCATCCAATGGAGGGCCTATGGATGGTGCATCGGATGGGCCCAATAGAGGGCAGTGCTGGAAAATGGAGGTCCCATGGATGGTGTATTGAATGGGCCCACTAGAGGGCGGTGCTGGAAAATGGAGGGCCCATGGATGGTGTATTGGACGGGCCTGATGGAAGTCAGTGCTGGAAAATGGAGGGCCCATGGATGATGTATTGGATAGGCACAATGAAGGGCAGCACTAGAAAATGGAGGGCCCATGGATCATGGATAGAGCATTGGATAGGCCCAATAGAAAGCAGTGCTGGAAAATGGAGGGCCCATGGATGGAGCATCAGATAGGCCCAATAGAAGGCAGTACTGGAAAATGGAAGGCCCACAGATGGTGCATTGGATAGGCCCAGTAGAGGGCAGTGCTGGAAAATGGAGGACCCATGGATTGTGCATTGGATGGGCCCAGTAGAGGGTGGTGCTGAAAATTGTCGGGCCCATGGATAGTGCATCAGATAGGCCCAAAAGAGGGCAGTGCTGGAAAATGGAGGGTCAACGGATGGTGCATTGGATGTGCCCAGTAGAGGGCAGAGCTAGAAAATGGAGGGCCTATGGATGGTACAACAGATGGGCCCAAAAGCGGGCAGTGCTGGAAAATGGAGGGTCCACAGATGGTGCAATGGATGGGCCCAGTAGGGGGCAGTGCTGGAAAATGGAGGACATCTGGATGGTGTATTTGATTGGCCGAATAGAGGGCAGTGCTGGAAAATGGAGGGCCCACAGATGGTGCACTGGATGGGCCCAGTAGTGGGCAGTGCTAGAAAATGGAGGGCCTATGGATGGTGCTTTGGATGAGCCCAATAGAGAGCAGTGCTGGAAAATGGAAGGCCCATGGATGGTGCATTGGATGGGCCCAGTAGATGGCAAAGCTAGAAAATTGAGGGCCTATGGATGGTACAACAGATGAGCCCAAAAGAGGGCAGTGCTGGAAAATGGAGGGTCCACAGATGGTGCAATGGATGGGCCCAGTAGGGGGCAGTGCTGGAAAATGGAGGACATCTGGATGGTGTATTTGATTGGCCGAATAGAGGGCAGTGCTGGAAAATGGAGGGGCCACGGATACTGTGCATTGGATGGGCCCAAAAGAGGGATAGAGGGCAGTGCTGGAAAATGGAGGACATGTGCATGGTGTATTTGATTGACCGAATAGAGGGCAGTGCTGGAAAATGGAGGGCCCATGGATACTGTGCATTGGATGGGCCCAATAGAGGGATAGAATGCAGTGCTGGAAAATGGAGGACACGTGGATGGTGTATTTGGCCAAGTAGAGGGCAGTGCTGGAAAATGCCGCATGCCTATTTACAATAAGCATCAATAAACTTTTTCAGAGCTTTGCAAGGTGTTTATGAGAATTAAAAAAAAAAAATGTTTTGAGGCATTTTAATTTAAACAGGAAGTCACATGATTCTATGACAGAACTTGGACATTGAAATTATTCAACATTTTTCACTAGCATAATATACAGTTCCGGGATCACTTTTCAGAAAAGCTCCACCTTTTATCATTAAAAAGCCGCCCTCGAGCGCCACTCCAGTGACTTTCCTCAGGATCTGTATGAAAATAATCCTGACCTCTCTGTAACTTTACAAGTCTCCAGGAATAAATTCCTGACATGTCACAATATATAACACTTGTATTATTTTTTAAAAATGGCTCCACCTTTTACCATGAACCTACAAATGACGGGGGGGCGGTGCGGCTCTCGTTCAGGGACGACGTCATATGACATTTTCCTAGAACGACCGCTCTTGTGTGCCGTGCCGTATTGCTAGGACATGGCGCAACCATGGGATCGGCTGTGTCCAATCACAGCCGGTCACATGTAAACACGGAAATGGAGCTAATCGGCTCTTATCGGCTCACACTGACAGTGTATGGCGAGGAGAGACGATCAGCGGCATCACCTCCCAGGGGACATCAAGACATGTAATCAGGGCATTGATCATCATTACAATAAAGCCCTCCAGTGCCCACCAGTGCTAGCAATCAGTGCCCACAAATGCTACCAATCAGTACCCATTAGTGATGCCAGTCAGTGCTGGCTATAAGTGCCACCTATCAGTGCAGCCCACCAATGCCCATCATTGCTGCCCATCAATGCCCATCAGTGACACCCATCAATGCCCATCAGTGCCCACCAGTGCTGCCTTTCAGTGCCCATCAGTGCCATCTATCAGTGCCCACTAGTGCCAGCAATCAGTGCCCACAAGTGCCACCAATCAGTGCCCCTTAGTGATGCCAGTCAGTACTGGCTATCAGTGCCGCCTATCAGCGCTGCCCAACAATGCCCATCATTGCTGCCCATCAATGCCCATCAGTGCCACCCATCAGTCCCCATCAGTGCCTGCCCATCAGTGCCGCCTATCAGTGCCCACCAGTGGCACCCATCAGTGCTGCCTATCAGTGCTCATCAGTGGCACATATCAGTGCCCCCTATCAGTGCCCATAAGTGCGGCATATTCGTGCCTCCTCAAGAGTGGAAATACACAAAGTTCACTGAGATTCAAGAACAATACACATGACCGATAGATTTAGACAATGTTTGGTTGTCCCAGAGTTCAGCTTTAAACACAAGAACAAAAAAAGTGATAGATTACAGCTTAGCAGGTCTTAGATTTGTTGTCTGCATTTTTTTTTTTTACTTGGTGATCCTGCCAATAATCCTCTTCCTAAAACACACGTCTTAAGGTGACAACACTTGCTTACAGTACTGTGTCTATTGAAGGACAGCATTGTTACCCCAGGATTACAGAGCACATCCCCTCTTCTTTATCTTTAATTTACATTAATTAATTATTATTATTATTGTTATTATTTTAATGTATTATTTATTTATTACTACTAATACAGTGTACAGAATGTTACAGAATATTACAAGCAAATTCTTATTCTTTCATTTACAATTATTATTGCTATTATTATTATGTTATTATTATTACTATTATTATTATTAATATTATTTATTTACATTGCTTCAGATGTCAATTTAGTGTACAGAATGTTACAAGCACATTTTTATTATTTCATTTACATTTATTATTATTATTATTATTATTATTATTATTATTATTATTATTATTATTATTATTATTATTATGTTATTATTATTATTATTATTATTATTATTATTATTATTATTATTATTATTACTATCATTATTATTGCTATTGTTATTAATGTTTATTATTATTATTACTATCATTATAATTTATTTATTTACATTGCTACAGATATCAACTAAGTATACAGAAAGTTACAAGCACATTCTTATTCTTTCATTTTAACTTATTTATTATTACTATTACTATTTTTTATTTACATTGCTTCAAATATCAATTCAATATACAGAATGTTACAAGCAAATTCTTATTCTTTCATTTACATTTATTATTGCTATTATTAATATTATTATTAATATTATGTTATTTAATATTATTATTATTATTATTTATTTACATTACCTTCAGATGTCAATTTAGTGTACAGAATGTTACAAGCACAATTGTATTCTTTCATTTACATTCGTTATTATTATGCAATTTTGTATTATTATTATTACTATCATTATTATTATTATTTATTTACATTGCTTCAGATGTCAACTAAGTATACAGAATGTTACAAGCACATTCTTACTCTTTAATTTTCATTTATTTATTATTACTATTATTATTTATTTACATTGCTTCAGATATCAATTCAAAAGGAGATACACTCACATATCCACATTTGAAAATGAGCAAGGAAGCTGCAGAGATGGTTATCAACCTGGTAGCAAGTGGCCGAAGAGCGTGCTGGCGTAACGTTTGGTGCCACCCAACGCGTTTCATCTTATTGATTACGTCATCAGGGGCATGGTTACCAAACGTACACCACGCTATAAATAAGAAGGCGGAAGTCCGTACTCGTTCGTGCAAGGAACCAGCCAAAAATAGGGCAAATAAATGGGAAGGTTTCTCCAAATCAATGGGAGACAAGAATACCACCATGTACTGTATATAATAAAAAAGAAAAACAAATTAATGTCCAAAAAAATGAATGAAGAAAAAAACAACTTTCATATAAGATATAATATACCGTATATACTCGAGTATAAGCCGAGTTTTTGAGCACATTTTTTTTGTGCTGAAAATGCCCCCCTAGGCTTATACTCGAGTCGAGGACTTTTCTGCAGCAGAGAATGACATTTTCTGAACCGACTTTGGTGCCCAGTATCTTGGGGCCAATTGGTGCTATGAACCCAAAATTTGTTGTGCACTAGTTCCACTGGGTTTGCACACCAGATTTGGGGTTCCTAGCACCAAGTGGCCCCAAGATACGGGGCCCCAAATTCGGTCACCTGTGTCCATCTGCAGCAATGTCAATTCGGGACCCTGTGGGTCCAGAGACCCCAAATTTTGGCTGCAGCTAGGGGGCATCTAGGAACCCTTAACTACCGAGTTTGAAGTTCGGGGGACCTATGGCTGCAAATGGGCACATTCAGGCTGCAAATGGGCATTGTTGACCCTCTTTTCCACTTACAGTAGCTGCGCATTTCTCACCCTAGGCTTATACTCGAGTCAAAAGGTTTTCTCAGTTTTTTGTGGTAAAATTAGGTGCCTCGGTTTATATTCGGGTCGGCTTATACTCCAGTATATACGGTATGCATAAAAAAAAGGGATCCTTCCTTCCTATTTAATATAGTTTGTTTTTCTACAGTGCTTTCCTTCCTGGGGACACAAAGAGTTCAGGACAGACCTTCCCAACCTTTTAACCGCAAAGGAACCCTTAAAATAATTTTCAGGTCGCAGGGAACCCCAACAAAACACATTTTTTGGTGATCAGTGGGAAGAATGTTCCTTACATTGGTGATCAATGGGAAGAATGTTCCTTACATTGGTGGTCATTGGGAAGAATGTTCCTTACATTGGTGATCAGTGGGAAGAATTCTCCTTACATTGGTGGTCAGTGGGAAGAATGCTTCTTACATTGGTGGCCAGTGGGAAGAATGTACCTTACATTGGTGGTCAGTGGGGAGAATACTCCTTACATTGGTGGTCAGTGGGGAGAATACTCCTTACATTGGCGGTCAGTGGGGAGAATACTCCTTACATTGGTGGTCAGTGGGAAGAATGTTCCTTACATTGGTGATCAGTGGGAAGAATGTTCCTTACATTGGTGGTCAGTGGGAAGAATGTCCCTTAAATTGGTGGTCAGTGGGGAGAATGCTCCTTACATTGGTGGTCAGTGGGGAGAATGCTCCTTACTTTGGTGGTCAGTGGGAAGAATATCCCTTATGTTGGTGGTCAGCGGGAAGAGTGGTGGTGAGAATGCTACCCTTATAGACAGCTAAACAGTTCATAGGTGTCATGGTGCTGGCTCATCTCATGGAACCCTGGTTGAGAATGGCTGATCTAGGAGGTAAGACAACCATCTTTGGTACACTCAGTTGAGCCAGTTAACCTACCAACATGTTTTTGGAGTGTGAGAGGAAACCAGACTACCAAGAGAAAACCCACAAAAGCACAGGAAGAATGTGCAAACTCCATGCAGATAGTGTCCCTGTTGGGATTTGAAATAGGGACCCCAAGGCAGAGGTGCTAACCACTAACTTGTCAGAAATAAATAATTATGGACTCTTAGGTAATTCATCTGGTGCTTCTTTGGTCAATTGCATTTGGATTCCTTAATCTAGGACAAAGGTCTACAAACTTCAGCCTGGGGGCTGGACGTGGCCCTTTGCTTGCCTTTATCTGGCCCTTGTGGCACTATATCACCAACCGACCCCAATGATGGGACACCATCCCCCAGACTGACACCATGGGGCATCACTATTCTTCCACTAATACCATCAATGGAGGACTATTTCTCCCATTAATGGGGCACTGATGTTGGGGCATTTTCTACTCAAACTGGCCAAAGTCCGGCCCCAATAAAGCCTGAAGGACAGTAAACTGGCCCTTTGCTTAGAAACTTTGAAGACCCCCTGGTCTAGGAGACCATTGCCCCTTTAGGGTGGGGTACCATGCTTTATGGTAGAGTTGCTAAGGTCAAGCCATCAAGATAAAACCAACAACTCTGATCGACGGACAGAAGATCTGAGTCCAGCGCCTCTCATCTAGTGGTCGGTTTAATGGCACCACAACCGGGCCAACCCCTGCAGGGACACACTGAGCCTGGAACCCCCAGCGCGCTACGCAACCATCAAACTGCTATTTAGCTGCTGCATAGAAACATGGCTTTGACCCTCCAACTAAATATTAGAGCTAATCTTTAAGAAGGAGCCGAAATTGAATTAGTTCGGCGGAGCCGGCCTATTGATTTGTCGCGGCGAAAGAAAGAATGTGACAACGATAAGAGGGACAGCAGATACATTTCTGCACAGATGTCAACAACAAGACCGCCTTTTACAAAGAGCTCCCAAAAAAAAAAAAATCTTAAAGAGCTGACAGGCCAAGAACTGTGCCTATGTGTGTTAACCAGAGAGTGTGCTGCATGGAGGATGAATGGGGAGCCGGGTGTAAATGACTTTAAAATTAGCTGGAACAGATGGAAGGGTCACAGTTGAGCAATTTTACACAGGCACATAATGGCCGCACTCAAGTTCAGTTCATTGCCTCTGATAGATACTGTCAATCACTCCGGGGCTCTCTCAGTTAACCAGCAACCTCCTATTTGCAAAGAATACAATTTTCCCCCCCGGCCGCTTTGTGAATCAATGACTGCGTCCTATCGGCTACATGTCAAGCAGAAACTTCGCTCCGCGCTGCGCATCCACCGAGACAATGGCTCTTGAATTTTCTTGTCTTTCGATATGTTAATACCTTATTAACGCCAAGGAAGTGGGGGCTCGGGGGGGGGGATTCTATAGATGGGACGTTTTTTTTTTTTCTCCAACAAAAATAAAATTGCTGGGACGCCTCACAGAAGTAGAATCATCCAATCGTAAAAAACATTGTAAAGATCTGACTTTTTTTTGATGGGATGGAGGGGGGGGGGGGAATCAAGGTAAATTTCCGTAAAAAGTTTAATAAATTGTAACCTGAAAATGTAACCACTTGTAGCTATTTTCACATGATGGAAATCCGATCACTCATCAATATGGTGCCTGGAACAAGTATTCATACCCCTAAATGTTCCACATTTTGTCATGTTACAACCAATAATGTAAATGTATTTTATTGGGATTTTATGTGATAGACCAACACAAAGTGGCACATAATTGTAAAGTGAAAAGAAAATTATAAATGGTTTTCAACATTTTTTTACAAATAAATATGTGAAAAGTGTGGGGGGGCATTTGTATGGCGCCCCCCGGAGTCAATACTTTGTAGAACCCCCTTTCTCTACAATTACAGCTGCAAGTCTTTTTGGGGATGTCTCTACCAGCTTTGTACATCTAGAGAGGGACATTTTTGCCCATTCTTCTATGCAAAATATCTCAAGCTCTGTCAGATTGGATGGAGAGCGTCTGTGAACAGCAATTTTCAAGTCTTGGCACAGATTCTCAATGTGATTTAGGTCTGAACTGTGACTAGGCCATTCTAACACATAAATATGCTTTGATCCAAACCATTCCATTGTAGCTCTGGCTGTATGTTTCGGGTCGTTGTCCTGCTGGAAGGTGAACCTCCGCCCCAGTCTCAAGTCTTTTGCAGACTCTAACAGGTTTCTTCTAAGATTGTCCTGTATTTGTCTCCATCCATCTTCCCATCAACTCTGACCAGCATCCCTGTCCCTGATGAAGAAAAGCATCCCCACAACATGATGCTGCCACCGCCAGTGTTAGTTTTTCTCCACACATAGCGTTTTGCTTTAAAAGTTTACTTTTGGTCTCATCTGACCAGAGCACCTTCTTCCACATGTTTGCTGTGTCCCCCACATGGCTTCTCACAAACTGCAAACAAGACTTCTTATGACTTTCTTTCACCAATGTCTTTCTTCTTGTCACTCTTCCATAAAGGGCAGATTTGTGGAGAACACGACTAATAGTTGTCCTGTGGACAGATTCTCCCACCTGAGCTGTGGATCTCTGCAGCTCCTCCAGAGTTACCATGGACCTCTTGGCTCTTCTCTGATGAATGTTCTCCTTGCCCGGCCGGTCAGTTTAGGTGGACGGCCATGTCTTGGTAGGTTTGCAGTTGTGCCATAGTCTTTCCATTTTCAGATGATGGATTGAACAGAGCTCCGTGAGATGTTTAAAGCTTGGGATGTTTTCTAATAACTTAAACCTGCTTTATACTGCTCTACAACTTTATCCCTGACCTGTCTGGTGTGTTCCTTGGCTTTCATGATGCTGTTTGTTTACTAAGGTTCTCTAACAACTCTCTGAGGGCTTCACAGAACAGCTGTATTTATACTGAGAATAAATTACACACAAGTGGACTCTATTTACTAATAAGGTGACTTCTGAGGGCAATTGGTTCCACTAGATTTTAGTTAGGGGTATCATAGTAAAGGGGGCTGAATACAAAAGCCCCCCCCCCCCCCACACGTTTCAGATATTTATTTATAAAAAAAAACAAACATTTATCATCTTCCTTCTACTCACAATTATGTGCCACTTTGTGTTGGTCTATCACATAAAATCCCAATAAAATACATTTACGTTTTTGGTTGTAACATGACAAAATGTTACAAATGGCAAGGCACTGTATAACTGGAGGAAGAGATGTTTAACTGCCATTTATGGAAAGGCTTCTTCACAGTAAGGGCCAGTTCACACCATAGAAACGCAGTCCGGATACGTTCCAGGTGCTTTTCTGTATGCACGTTTTTGACGTGTTTTTTTATGTGTTCCAGTGCGTTTTTGATGCAGTCCAGTGCATTTTCCCCATCTCTGTTCTTAACCTTCAACAAGGACATGTGTTCCAGTGCGTTTTTGGTGCATTTAGGTGTGTTTTGGTGCATTCCAGTGCATTTTTAAAGTCTTTTACAGCGTTCCAGTACAGTCCAGTGCAGGAAAAATTCAGCATGCTCTACTTTTTTTTCTGGAACTGGAACGCACTTGAATTGGAAGCACTGGTGTGAACTATGCTACTGAAAACCATATAACTTACTTTCCATGTGTTTTTGATGCAGAAAAAAAACACACTGGACTGCATGTGATATGAACTAGCCCAAAATCCCCGTTCACACGTGGCGTGCTTTTGCCACACTAAAAAACGCACCTTCCCAGAGTGTCAAAAGCGCATGAGAAATAGTCACCTTTAAATGTTATCTATCTGTTTACATCTTCCATCTTACAGCTGTGTTTTTAAGCCTAGGTGCACACTATGAATGAATGGCACAGAAATGAGCACCCTATTTCTGTGCAATACACATGCCATTTAGTGCAGTGCGATTTGAGCTCATTCATTTTTAATAAACTCAAATCGCACCACCCCACCTCAAAGTAGTGCATGCACTGGATATGGAAAAGCCCTGCAACCAGATCACATGGTAGTTTTGTACAATATGATCCGGTATAGGCAAATGCACTGCGTTTGCCACCTGCGTGTGTGGTGTTGTTAACATTGCACAGACACCCACCGTCATTGTGCACCGTGTTCTAGTGTGAACCAGGGCTACAAAGTCCTGCTTGCTGCATCTTTTCTGCTCTGTTTGAAAAAATGCACCTAAAGCACCTTCCATTATATTTGATGGAAACACACCAATCATGCCAAATTTTGAGTGTGCACTAGTATGTATATGTTGATATTTTTATAGTTTTTGTATATCACTACAGTAAATATTTATCCCTATATATGTCTACACCTATGCATTTGTATTTATATGTATATTTTTGGATTTGTAGATTGTCTATACATACAAGGCATATGTCATATGTGAATGTGGCGTCCTAAAGAAGTGGTGTAGTCCACGAAACGCGTTGACAGATAATGTGACATTGGCCATTGAAGATTTCTATATTTTAACTGATGCCATTTTAGGATTTTTGTATAATAAACTATGATTTTTTTTAATGTTGTGGTCCTGAATTATAATACATGACCGCAACATTTAAAAAATGTCGATCGGTCATTTTCAAACATCCTACATTTCTCATTTTCTTTCCTCAATACTTCTCTATGCAACACAGGCAGATCATGGCTGGTGGGAGGGGCTGGCACGATGCTGTACATAGCTTTATAGACCTTGCGTTATGCACTGGTCCAAATCATTTGATAGAGGGGAGATTATGGTGTGGGGCTGTTTTTTAGGGGTTGGGCATGGCCACTTAGTTCCAGTGAAGGAAACTCTTAAGGTGAAATTTTGGAAAATTTCATGATCCCAACTTTGTGGGAACAGTTTGGGGACGGCCCCTTCCTGTTCTGATATGACTGCGCACCAGTGCACAAAGCAAGGTCACATCCATAAACACATGGTTGAGCGAGTTTGGGGTGGAGGAACTTGACTGGCCTGCACAGAGCCTTGACTTCAACCTGATAGAACGCCTTTGGGATAATTTAAAGTGGAGACTGCGAGCCAGGCCTTCTCGTCCAACATCAGTGCCTGACCTCACAAATGTTCTTCTGGAAGAATGGTCAAACATTCCCATAGACACACTCTTAAACCTTGTGGACAGCCTTCCCAGAAGAGTTGATGCTGTTATAGCTGCAAAGGGTGGGCCAACTCAATATTGAACCCTACGGACTAAGACTGGGGTGCCAATAAAGTTCATGTGCGTGTAAAGGCAGGCGTCCCAATACTTTTGGTAATATAGTGTAGATATGAATAGGTTTTTTGTACTGTATACTGTTGGGAAAGGTTTGAAGAGAGTTACCCTATTTGTTCTGGTGACCCCTGTCACCGAGACAGAAAGTGATGGAAAGTGATGGAAAAACATTTAACAGCTGCGACCGAGACAGGAGGAAATCTTCCGAAAAGGGACACCTATTCTAAAGAAAACTGGATCTTCCCCTCACTTTAAGGAGAATTCTGTTTACCTGCTCTGTCTCCAGTGCAGGAAGTAAAGAGAGTTCTCCCTAAAAAAGAAAAAAAAAACTGGCGGGGGTTTACTGTTCCCTACTTTTTATTCTTTAAATCACCTAATATTCTTTAAAACACAAAGCTGCATATAAGCTTCATGGTGTGAAGGCTGAAAACACAGATCTGCAAACTGGTCATGTGCACAATGAAATTCAAGCTCTCTTCCATTTGGTTCAAATATTCACATAACAAGCAAACTCTAGATTAGAATCAATGTTTAAAACTTTTGAGCCAATTTGACATCCTAGGGGGCCATAATGGGCACCCACTGTGGTCCCCAAAAATCATTATAGCACAGAAAGATTTCCCTGTGTTTAGATTTACGCCTTGCTCATGTAAGTAAGGCTAGGTTTACATGGGTGAACAAGGGGCACTAAAAAAAGTAGTTTTTTTTCGCTCCCTGACCTCCCATCTACAAGCAGACATGATGGTCACTCAGGATTTGTCTACATTATTGTGGATGTGATGCTTAATTTTCTGGTGGACTAATTTTAGCTCATCATGTTCTCTTGGTTCAAATATTACCAACGCTTCCATGTATGACTTAGTAATAACAAGCAAACTCTAGGTTAGAGGCAATGTTTGCAACTATTGGGCCAATTCTGACATCCTAGGGGGCCATATTGGGTGCTCACTGTGGTCCCCAGAAGCTCACTATAGCACAGAAAGATTTCCCTGTGTGTTGTTTTAGTTCTCACTCCTGTATGTAAGTCTAAGTTCATACGGGCAGCTGAGGGGCACTAAAAACAGAGGGTTTTTATTGCCACTTAATTGCCCATCTAGAATCAGACATGGCAGCCGCTTGGGCTGGTCTATATTGTCATGGCCATGATGATTGACATACTGGTGCACCAATTTTAACTCTACATGTTCTCTTGGTTGAAATAGTCAAAGCGTTTCCACAAATGGATCATAATAACAAGGAAACTCTAGTTTAGGAGCAACTACTGGTTATATTCTAAGGGGCCATAATGGGCACCCACTGTGGTCCCCAGAAGCAGCTCATTATAGCACAGAAATATTTCCCTGTGTGTGTGTTTAGATCTCACTCACCTATCTACTAGACATGTGCAGAATGTAAGAATTTGTTTAGTTTCAATTCGGATAGATTTGTTATGTTACTATTTTCATTTCGTTATGGAATTCGTTTATCTTGGTTTCAGAATTTGTTGCGTTTAGTTTTTGTTAAATTTAATTTTGTTTTTGTTAAAATTTGTTTCATTTATAAATTTTCTAACAAATGCCAACTTTTCAGAACGATTAGAATTCGGATTGGTCGAAAAACAATCAACAATTCGAATTCTGTGTGAAGAAATAGTTGTTTGTTAAGCAGCAGGCCGGGAAGCTGGCCGCCCGCATCCTTAATAACCATGACTTATCATCTGTCAGCTGGCTTCCCCACTAACAGATCAATATAAAGATAAAGAATGCCGACATTGCCCAGCAATAGAAAAATGTTTAGAAAAACGGCATAGGGTCCCCCCATCCAGTCCATACCAGGTCCTTTGGATCTGGTATGAATTTTAAGGGGAACCCCATGCCAAAATAAAAAAAAATGGCATGGGGTCCCCCCCCCAAAATCCATACCAGACCCTTATCTGAGCATGCAGCCTGGCAGGTCAGGGGGGGAGAGTGACCCCCCCTCCTGAACCATACCAGGCCACATGCCCTCAACATGGGAGGGTGGGTGCTTTGGGGCAAAGGGGTTCTGAGCCCCCACCCCAAAGCACCTTGTCCCCATGTTGATGGGGACAAGGGCCTCTTCCCAACAACCGTGGGCTGTGGTTTTCGGGGTCTGTGGGTGAGGGGCTTATCGGAATCTGGAAGCCCCCTTTAATAAGGGGGCCCCTGGTCACAACCCCCCCCCTATGTGAATGGGTATAACCGTACCCATTCACCGAAAAAAGTATCAAAAAGTAAGAAACACAGGAAACAGTTTTTGACAAGTCTTTTATTAAAAGAAAAAAACTGTGTCCCTTTATAAGCATCCATCATCCATCATGACGCCCACCAACCCGAAAAATAGAAAAATGGCAAAAAACGCTTTGCCTCCTAAGAGGCTACCCGCCGTTTGTCCTCTCTTTGGTTTTGACAGTTCTTATATAGGCAAGGGGCGGGGCGACCTGGTTACGTCACCCAGTGGCACCACCCCCTCCTGACATCACGTGGCATCATGTGCTGTCAGAATGGGGCAGTGCCACTGGGTCTCCTCCCTTTCCTGACCTGCCAGGCTGCATGCTCTGATAAGGGTCTGGTATGGATTTTGGGGCGGTCTTTTTTTAATTTTGGTGTGGGGGTTTTCCATAAAATCCATACCCGACCTAAAGGGCCTGGTATTAACTGAAGGGGGGACTCTACGCTGTTTTTTTAAGCATTTTTCTATTGCCGGGCAATACCAGCATTCGCTGTCTTTACATTCACCTGTCAGTGGGGAAGCCCACTGACAGATGATGACTTATGGTTGTTAAGGACATGGGCGGCCGGCTTCCTGGCCCGCTGCTTAACAACCAGCTGTTTCTTCACACAGAATTTGAATCAGTTGAATTCAAATTGGTCAAATTCTAATTGTTCTGAAAAGCTGGAATTCATTAGAAAATGAATACACAAAACAAGTCTCCACTCTAGTTCATACCAAAGGTGTTCTATTGGGTTGAGGTCAGTGCAGGCCAGTCAAGTTCCTTCACCCCAAACTCGCTCATTCATGCCTTTATGGACCTTGCTTTGTGCACTGGTGCGCAATCATGTAGGAACAGGAAGGGCCATCCCCAAACTGTTCTCACAAAGTTGGGAGCATGAAATTGGCCAAAATTTCTTGGTATGCTGATGCCTTAAGAGTTTTCCTAATTGAAACTAAGGGGCCAAGCCCAACCCCTGAAAAACAACCTCCACGCCATAATCCCCCCACCACCAAATGATTTGGACCAGTGCACAAAGCAAGGTCCATAAAGACATGGATGAGCGAGTCTGGGGTGGAAGAACTTGACTGGCCATCACAGAGTCCTGACCTCAACCCGATAGAACACCTTTGGGATGAATTAGACTGTAGAGTGTGAGCCAGGACTTCTCGTCCAACATCAGTGATTGACTTCACAAATGCGCTTCTGGAAGAATGGTCAAACATTCCCATAGACACACTCCTAAACCTTTTGAACAGTCTACCCACAAGAGTTGAAACTGTTATAACTGCAAAGGGTGGGCCAACTCAATATTGAACCCTACGGACTACTTTTGGTAATATAGTGTATATATATATATATATATATATATATATATATATATAAAACTGTTATCATAATAAAGGAACATTTATTAATCTAAATAAAACATACTTCACTTTACCGCAGCCGTTCTCAACCTTTTTTAACCCCAGAAGAGCCCCTGAAGAAATTTGCAGGTCTTGGGGATCCCTTACTAAGCCCAACTTATTGGGAGTCAATAGGAAAAATGCCCCTTACATTGGTGCTCAGTAGGAGCTTCAAATACTTTCAGTGGTCGTCAGAATGCCACTCTTACTCTTGCGGCATAAGAAGATGACTCTACCAAATGACATTGGCTCTAGAACAATACAGGCACCATTAAATAGGAGGTCAAACAGCAAAAGCTCAAGGAACCCCGAGCAATAGCCAGGGGAACACTGGATGAGAATCACTGCTCTACCCTAAAGACAGTTTGCTGTGTTATATGATCTCCTGATGCATGGGAGAAAAATGTAAAATTAATAAAATATTACCAGTTGGGAGTTTTAAGGAGTTACAGGATGGAAATTTCCAATTTGCTAAAAAATGCTGTTGGTCAAAAAAAAAAAAAAAAACTTCTCCCTGGTTAGAAATAATTTCTCCTAGAAAAGATAGGGAAGAGAGGAGAAAGAAAGGGGAGAGAGGGGTGAAAAAAGAAAATGTTTTCTAACTTATACCTGACCTCTACCAACCCTTGATAGAATGGAATTCAGTTCTCAAAACATAAATCTGGTGATATTTAGGTCTTACTAATATACTCTTATTGTTTTGATACATATTGATACATATTGTAGATCCAAATCCAATGTTACATTGTTATTTTTCTTTCTTTTTATGTTTACTATGTATTACTTGGAGTATTGACCTCCTAAGCATCTGCATATGCTATATTCTTTATACTTACTTTCAAAATGTTTAAAAAATACTTTGAAATAAAAAAAAAAAAAACTAAACAAATTGTTGAATTAGTTTAACCACTGAGCAGGTTAAAGAACAAATGATAAATGTGATTTGATCTGGAAGTCACATAACAAAATGATCTTAGCTGGAAGCAGCTCTTGTTTTTTATTTTTACATTTTAGATTTACTGTAATAAAAAAAATAAAAAAAAATAAATAAAAAAACTTAATAGTTGGAATTGTAAAGTCAAGGAATAAAGTGGGATCATAGAAACATAGAAGACCAAGTGGTCCATTGAGTCTGCCCCATTTTTATTTATATATATATATATATATATATTTTTTTTTACTTTTTTGTCTATAATTTTTTGAGTTTAGATCTATGTTTGTCCCAAGCATGTTTGAATTCACTTACTGTTGACTGACTAACTACCTCTGCTGGAAGCCTATTCCAACTAATCTTATGGTAAAATCAGTGTCTGCTACAATGTACACGACCCAAAGGTACACCATTCTTTCTAGCTACTTTGCTAATACACATCATTTAAAAAAAAAAACATTTTTAGCGTACATTTTTAGTGATTTTGGTTCTTTTCATGGAAGTGACACCCTGGAAGGAGGCAACCTTTGGATTCCCCTATTTGCAAACAATGTTTTCTGAAGAACTTGACTCTTTGATCGGCATTGGTGGATTAGCGATGCGTAGAGGAGACATTGCGGCCTTGGTGGATCTTTGGCCATTATCTCCAATTATTCTTTACATTTATTGTAGTGAAAAAAAAAAAAATTACAAGGGTAAAAAAAAAAAAAAAATTATAGTAAAGTTAAAGAATAAAGTGAGATCATAGAACCATACAAGTAATAGTAAAGCAAAAAAGGACAAAGTGGTCCATCGAGTCTGCCCCATTTTTTTTTCACTGTTAGCTTTTTTTTTTTTAATTGATAAAACATTTAAGAACAGTTCATATATAACACAGTCACTAGCCTTAAAAATGTTGTTTACCATCACACAAAGCGATTTAATGAGTATTAGGTTGGGTGAGATGGGGGTAATTAAATATGTTTTAGGCATTGTTATCTTAATAAGAGAAATACCAAGTGGTCCAGACTCAGTAGACCACCTGGTCTTTTTTTGCCATTACTTTTGTATGTTTCCATGATCTTACTTTATTGCAATTATAACTATTAATTTTACTTTTTTTTTTTTTTTTACACTAATAATTTTTTTTTCTTTAAACTTTTTTTTTGTCTAGAGCTATGTTTGTCCCAAGCAGTTTGAATCCACTTACTATTGAAAGACTTATTTCGTCTGCTAGAACCCAAAGGTACACCATTCTTTTCAGCTACTTTGCTACTTCACATAATTTAAAAAAAACAAAAACATTTTTAGCGTACATTTTCAGTGATTTTGATTGTTTTCATGGAAGTGACACCCTGGAAGGAGGCAACCTTCGGATCCCCCTATTGGCAAACAATGTTTTCTAAAGACAGGATTTGACTCTTTGATGGACATTGGTGGATTAGCGATGCATAGAGGAGACATTGCGGCCTTGGCGGATCTTTGGCCATTATCTCCATTTCCCACCACTAAAGATGTGAGTTCACCTGAAGCAGAAAAGTGAATTCCAGCGAGGAGGAGGGGGAGGAAAGTCCAACCTTCTCCTCTTGTTATATGAAGATGACTATGGCTGTCAGTCTTTGATTCAGAAAAAAAAAAAAAAAGAAGGAGGGGAACGTTCACAAGCATCCCCGGGCCCGAAGCTGCTCAAATCTCCGGAAAATTCAGTGGGAGAAAAAGTTTATGGAGGCGAGTAGAAGTGTATTCAGCAGTGTCTGAGGCTTTTCAGACATCATGAGTGAGGGCCTATAAGGGGGCAATGAAGCATAGGCCTGGAATTATCTCTCTTGGTTGCCTACCTGTGACAGCCCCTCAAGTACAGCCTAAGAGGCTCTTTCAATAAACTGAGGACAATGGGCGAAGGAAGTCTATCATTCTGTATACTGTTATCTTTAGCACTGAATAAAACCCGACTCCTCTCTTTCTGCCTGCTAGTCAGCAGTATTTTTAGGACTTTTCAACTCTCTTTCAGGGCTTTTCAACAGGTTCACAAGGGCACGAAGTGCAGTATATAAAAAAAAGCATAGTAACGCAGCTCGAGTGCAGGAAAAAGAAGCATGATCTGAGCAGCCAAGCTTGAGGCACCAGAATAGATGAAAGTTTTGGGGGGAAACCCTGCCACTGCCACCATTGTCTTCCCCTGGAGGAGCTCCGGTTTGAATATAGTGCTTTCTTTATGAACTGTTTTGAGAAAGAGAAGAGAAAAAAGTAAAAAAAAAAAAAAACTTACAATGCAATAGATGAAACAAGAAAAAAAAAAAAACGTAAAAAGCTTTGGAGAAAACCTTTCCACCACCATCATTGTCTGCAGTCAACTATGGCTAGGGTTGGACTATAGAATTTTAACTTTTTTTTTTTTTTTTGAGGAAAACAGACAAAAAAAGTCCAGATGCAAAAGAGAAAAAAAAAATAACATAAAGATAATGACTGTAGTAGCATGGTCTCTTCTTTATCTTTATGTTATTTTTTTTTCTTTTGCATCTGGACTTTGTTTGTTATGATAATAATAATAGACATTTATTATGGAAAATGCTGTTTTTGTCCTGTTAGAAAAAGAAACCAAGAAAAACATACGAAACATAAATGAAAAAACAAAAAGGCTATCGTATCACATTTTTTTTGTATCATAAATTTTTAGCTTATTACATTTTTACATGATTTGTAAATCATGTAAATCTTTTTTTTTAATATACAACAAAAAGTTCTTTGTGAACATTTTTTGTGAATAAAAAAAACATAAAAAGGCTAAAAATCATTTAAAAATGTGATAAGATAAAAATGTATGAAACCAAAAAAACTTTGATGATACCCATTTTTTTTTAATGTTTTGTATCTTTTCCTTGGTTTCTATTTCTAACAGGACAAATACAGTCTTTTCCATAATAAATGTATTTTATTCATGTTAGATACACATTGTACAGATTGCTAAGTAATCTGTGACAGTCCTGTAATTGATTATTCTCCTTGGATGTACAATGTTGTGAAGCAACATCCAATTTGTATGTTGTTGTTTCCATGTTGAAACTCAATAAAATGTACCCTTAATAAAAAAAATGTGATAAGAAAATGAAAAAAATGTAATAAAACCACATTTTTTTGTTTCTGTTTTATGTAAAACTTTCCTAAATTTAGCCTTAATGGGACTTCTTTTCATAGTGGGGATCTGCATTATTTTTTTGTTCAAAAATGTTTTTATGCTACAGAATGTGTAGTACAAGTGTTGAAAAAGGAAAATACACCTTACGAAATCAATATAATATTGCTGGCCATACATTATACAATTCTCTTGTACAATTTTCCTTATAATATATAGCTTGCTTAACACTATTTTAATTACAGAAAAAAAAATCTTGCTAGTAGCTCGTTAAGGTAAATCACAAATGCTGTTTAAAACTTAAAAACTTTACTACAAAAAAATGTTACAGTCAATTTTTGACTGTTTTTGAGTAGGAAAATGACAATTAAAAAAGTAAAAAAAAAAGACTATTACTGCTATGTGAATGTATGTGAAAAGCGTGGACAGCACAGTGGCTAAGTGGTTAGCACTCTCGCCTCAGCACTAGGGTTGCTGGTTCTAATCCCAACCATGACATTACCTTCCTGGAGTTTGCATGTTCTCCCTGTGTCTTGCATGGGTTTCCTCCCACACTCCAAAGACATGCTGGTAGGTTAATTGGCTCCTGTCTAAATTGGCTTTAGTATGTGTATAAATGTGAGTTAGGGACCTTAGATTGTAAGCCCCTTTAAGGGCAGGGGCTCATGTGAATATACAATATATGTATGTAAATTCTGGGTGCTATATAAGTACCTGTAATAAATAGGAGTTTTTTTTTATTTATTTGAGTGAATAATATATGAATGGGTAAAAAAAATATCTTACAATAGAAAAAAATGCAAAAAAAAAAAAAAAACAACCATAAATGAGTTGCATGATTTTTTTTTTGCTGTTAAAAAAAATAAATCAATGTATACATCTATTTAGTGGAAATATAAATTTCTGAATTGGAAAAAAAAGAGAAAGTGATAAAAGAAACAAACATGAATTAGTCATATTTAAAAAAGTATAAAAAATGGCCTATTTTGTTAAAAAAAATATATCTATATAGATATATCGATATATGTATATACATATATCGATATAGCTAAATATATAGCTATATCTATATATTTATATAGTATATATAGTATATATCTATATATATATATATATCTATATATAGATATATATATATAGATATCTATATATACAGATATTGATATCTCTATATATAGATATCTCTATCTATAGATAGATAAAGATATCTATCTATAGATAGATATCTATATATGTAGATATCTATATATATAGATATCTATCTATAGATATCTATATATACATATATATAGCTATATATCTATATAAATATATATATATATATTTCTATATATCTATATATATATAGTGTATGTATGTTTATGTATATGTAAAATCATTTTATTATTATTTATTTGTGAAACAATATAAAAACATACTTGAGAAACTATTATAAAAATTGACAATTTTATCAAAATAGATTTAAAAATTTAATTTTAAATATTTTTTTTAAATAATTATTTTTTTTTCTTTAATTTTAAATAAATAATTACCAGTAATATTAATTTATTTTTATTTTAAATAAATAATTTAAAATAAATTCATAAAAATATTTGATTTTAGTTGTGAATTGTAAAGTTTTTTTTTTTTTCTATTTCATGTTTTTTTATGTTATTACTGCAAATATAAAACATATGAATGGAAAATTAAAAACTCTACAAGAAGTCTACAATTAATTCATAAGTGAGAAAATGCACACATGAATAAGTCATATTCTACCACTTCGGTTTACTTATTTAAAAAAAAACTCATCTGTGATGGTCCTCGATGCCACGGCGGATGCATCCTCGAACCAGTTAAATGGCAGTCCTCCAAGCCCTGGCCTGTGGGAAAGCGGAAGGCATGACTTATGCGAACATATGGTTTGTGAATTTGTTTTAAGATGTCTTTGGCCTGTTGCATCTGGTGCCATTTTAGTTTGTTGGAGATACCACACAAGGCTGTGACTAAAGGAGAAGAAATGGTGAAAAATACAGTTATTACACAGTCAAGAGCCAGTTTTGCGGCTCATTAAACCGTGGACTCCGTGACTAATTTGGTTTTGTCACTCTTGCTTGGTCATTATGCCTCAATTTTTTTGCACAGTTATTCAGGCATCACTTGAGGAAAAATGAAGGGAAGAATGCCTCTCCCGCTCCTGGTTGCTCTCAATCAATCGGGGGTTTCAGAAAAAAAAACAAAAAACAGAAAACACAACAAAAAACAACAACAAAAAAAGGGTAAAAAAAGAAGCACTAAAAACTGATGAAATGATCATTTTGCAACAAAGGAGACAAAGGAGTGTAAGTGCATTAAAGAGATGCTCCTTTCTCGTCTTCCCAAAAGGCCATATTGACTGGTTGAGGGCACAATTCATTGAGGAGGATCATTAACTTTGAAGTCAGTCATCCACTAATAATGTCCGATCCCTTTATCTGCCATTGTTCAGCTTCTGGCCTTAGCAACCTCTATTTTAACTCAGCCCCTTGGAAAACCAGAAAGGGGAAAACTCGTGGTGAAGCAGAGGCCTCCAGCCCTCTGTAGGTCTGAATCCTCTGTTAATTTTAGACTAAGAGCAGAGAAAATTTGGGGACCCCGTGCAGAACTGCAGTAGGTCATAGAATGGGCCTGCATTGGTGAAAGGCTTCATGGTGTGAGGGGAAGTATTGGCGTCAATCATCGAGTAGGCCTGGACAAATACCGGCGATTGTAGTGGTGGGCCTCTGGTTTTTATCCTGCTGAGGCTGCAGTGTATGGCTTGCCCAGTTTTTTTAACTAGGAAACAATTTATCAAGGCTGGCCCTCCCATGCTATGCTTCGTTTAGGAGAACCGCTCACTTATTGTCTTCAGGAACCTCAATATGGGGAGGATGGAGTCCACCTCTAGCGCAGTAATGACATTCTTAGCAAAATTTACAGGGAATAGGGCAAATTCTGGATGTTACCCAATAGCAGAACAAAGGAAAATGTAAAAGCCAACTCCAACTCCACTCTGAATCCAGAGTAGGCTGAATGACTTTCTATTTGATTTCATTCACCGACAACCATTGTGAGATTTTCCGGCAGTAATTTGGGTCTCCACAAAGCCAAAATGTAAGTGAATAAGCAAAATGATAGGTCCTCTTCACTGGGGCAGCTACCTACTTTAAACCATCGCTACCATTCTCCCCTACTCCTCCATTGGTTTTTTTGAGCACTGAGAAACACCTGGTACTTCCGGGAATAGGGCAACATATGGACGTCCCAACGTCCTCCCAGGATGCACCTCTCTGGCTTATTCTCTTCAGGAACTTCAATAAGGATAGGATGGAGTCCATTGCTAGCACAGTAGGGACATTCTTAGCAAAATTTACAAGGACTAGGGAAAATTCTGGCTGCCACCCAATGGCAGAGCAAAGGAAAATTTTAAAGCCAACTCAACTCCACTCAAATCTGAATCCAGAGTAGGTTTGAATGGTCTCCTTTTGAATTCATTCACCGAAAACCATTGTGAAATTTGACAGCAATAATTTGAGTCCCCACAAAGCGAAAACGTAAGCAAATGGGCAAAATGATAGGTCCTCTTCACTGGGACAGCTACTACCTACTTAAAATGATCACTACCATTTCCCCCCACTGCTCCATTGGTTTGTTGGAGCACTGGGAAATAATAGGTACTTCTGGGAATGGGGAAGCATATGACCATCCCAACTTCCTCCCAGGATGCACTTCTGAACAGCCAATCTCCAGTATTGTACATTATGGGGAATCTATTAGGAAGGGTACAACATCATTCAACTTTGTAATGCCCATGGCAGTTAGCCGATACTGGGGCATTCAGTGTGGGGATTTTGAGCTGTTCACTGATCAGACTAGAGGATGCTTGTGGACTGTCCTCCGGCCAGGAAATGAGGCAAGCTCTGACTTTCTGCAGCTTCTAATGCACATTGTGAGAGGCTCACTGTGTGCAGTGAAATCAGAGTAAGTAGTTTCAGTCCAGGAGAGGAGCCGGTACAACTGTGCCAGACTGAAGGGAAGGACGGAGGTCAGATTTAATGTGTACATTATACATCAATATCAGAGGAAGTCTGTCCCCTTTGTAATGCAATGCAAGAGTGGGGGGAATTACAGTAAATTTCATGACACAAGTTCACTATAAAATGTTAGTTTGATTCCTAAATTCCCTCTCTGCTGCTCAGATGTAGCAAAACGGAGGTATAAAACATCCCTGACCACGTCTTACAAATGTAACTGTTTCCATCTTAAACATTTTTATTGGACTATAAAATAACACAAGATAGCAGAAGATAATATAGAGGAGGAAACCATACATATCAAATGTAATGATTCATATTAAAAAGATTTTTATAAAAGAATAAGGAAGGAGAGAGTTGGGGATAAAATTATAGGAAGGTTCTCATAGAAAAAAAAACAAAACAAAACATTTTTTCAATCTTAAACAAAAAAGGTTGCCATGAAAGTCATACATCTGACCCAAGTATTTCTCCCATTCAAGTGTACAGGATCGTAGAAGGTGCACAGGTAGCAGAAAGCTGTTTCAGGTCCTCTGACCAATGATAGAAAGCTGGGATTATAATATAGGAAGTTAGGTTTAGGATATAGGAAGTTGGATCTATAATATGGGAAGTTGGATTTATAATATGGGAAGTTGGATTTAGGATGTACGAAGTGAGGTTTATAATATAGGAATTTGGGTTTAAAATATTGAAAGTTGGATTTATAACATAGGAAGTTGGGTTTAGATAAAATTAGGAAGTTGGGTGTAGGATATAGGAAGCTGGTTTTATAATATGGGAGGTTGGGTTTAGGATATAGGAAGTTGGGTTTATAATATAGGAAGTTGGGTTTAGGATATAGGAAGTTGGTTTTTTTAGTATAAGAAGTTGGGTTTAAAATATTGGAAGTTGGATTTATAACATATAGGATATAGGAAGTTGGGTTTTTAATATGGGATGTTGGGTTTATTATATACAGATGCTGGGTTCTGTTGATTTGATCTGGGGATTTGACAAATCCCATTTTTCCCCTAGCCATTTGACCAGTAATAGGAAGATTGGTTAATAGCATAGGAAGTTGGATTTATAATATAGGAAGTTAGGTTTATTAATGGGGAGTTAGGTTTATAGTATAGGAAGTTGGGTTTATAATATGGTAAGTTGGGTTTATAATAAAGGAATTTATGTTGATGACATAGGAATTTGGGTTTATCATATTGGAAGTTGGGTTTATAAAACAGGAAGTTGTGTTTATTATATAGGGGTACTGGGTTTTGTTGGCAAATTGTTTAATAAGTTCCCTCCCTTTCCCTTAGTCTTTTGAGCAATGATAGGAAGTTGGGTTTCTGATATGGGAAGTTGGGTTTCTGATATGGGAAGTTGGGCTTCTGATATGGGAAGTTGGGCTTCTGATATGGCAAGTTGGGTTTCTAGTATAGGAGGTTGGGTTTAAAATATCGGAAGTTGGGTTTATATTATGGGAAGTGGGTTTATAATATAGGAAGTTGGGTTTACAAGAGGTTTATAATATAGGAAATTGGGTTTATTATATAGGGGTTCTGGGTTTTGTTAGCAAATTGTTTGATAACCCCCCACCCCCTTTCCCCTAGTCCTTTGACCAATGTTAGGAAGTGGGATTTACAGTATAATATGGGACGTTGGGTTGATATGAGTAATATAGGAAGCTGGGTTTAAAATTTTCGGAAGTTGAGTTTATAATATTGGAAGTTGGGTTTATAATATGGGAAGTTGGGTTTATATTAAAGGAAGTTGGGTTTATAATATAGGAAGCTGGGTTTATATTATTGGAAGTTGGGTTTATATTAAAGGAAGTTAGGTTTATAATATAGAAAGTTGGGTTTATAATATGGGAAGTTGGGTTTATAATATTGGAAATTGGGATTATATTAAAGGAAGTTGGGTTTATAATATAGGAAGCTGGGTTTTTATTATTCGAAGTTGGGTTTATATTAATGGAAGTTGGGTTTATAATATAGGAAGTTGGGTTTATAATATAGGAAGTTGGGTTTTATATTAAAGGAAGTTGGGTTTATAAAATAGAAGTTCTTAGGCATTTTTAAAATAAATCTCCCTGCCCAGTTTCTATAGCGCTTTTTAAGTGTTTTATGACTTCCATTTTTTTTTTTTTGCTATACATAAGATGTGTCATGGTCATCTGCCACATTGTATAAGTGAACATCAGCCCGCTAAGCAAGGATGAGGCTGCAGCTTTGTCCATGCGGAGAAGCCAACATTATATAGCTAAAGGATCCTTTTGTGTGATTGTCCCCCACAGGAGGAAAAGGCAGTGAGTAGGAGGGGGCCAAAGAGTGAAGGTCCACTGCAGGAGACCCCTATCTCATTGTCCCTCTCTTCACTGGGACACAATGGCAGCAATTTTATGCTAATCAGGGTACATGAAATGAACATTTTTTGCAAATTTTCTTTCTTTCTGTTGGTACAAGATAAATTAGCTGACAACAGCACTGCACACATCTCGCTGCAATCGGTCCCAGCTGGTGGGACACTTTGCTTTCTGTTCAGGCTACTTGAGAAGGGAAAACAGCAAATTAGGTATAATTATTGTGGAAAAGGAGATGCCAAGTTAGCAAGTGCGGGGGTCTTTGACACATTAGCTAGGGCTCCTCCACTCTTTGTTGGCAAATTGGGATGTCATTTGTAATAAACTCAGAGCTCTTTAATACACTCCACACAGTTACCAAGAACAGTTTGATGATAGATATGTCATTGCTAAAAAATAGTGTAAGAGGGTGTAAATTCCCTATAGAATAAAAATATATTTACTACATATACTGTATAAAAAAATTAAAAATGATGTGCAGTTGGTTTCATGCAATTGGCTACCCAGTCTTACGGAAAAAAAATGGAGCCCTACCTTGGTGTGTAATAAAACAGAGAACGGGGGCCCCTTATTGGAGCACCGAGATCTGGAAACTACGATTTTATAATTGCCCCCTCCCCCACAGTGCCCCTACAGGCAGTGTCAAAAATTACAGCTCTGCCATTTAGGTATAATGCCCCTCTGAAGAGTCAATACAATTGTGTTACTCTCTAACAAATCCATTAAAATGCCTGTAAGTCCAAAACTTTTTTTTTCTTTAACCACTTGCCTACCGGGCACTTTGACCCCCTTCCTGCCCAGGACAATTTTCAACTTTCAGCGCTGTCACACTTTGAATGACAATTGCGCGGTCATGCAACACTGTACACATATGACATTTTTATATATATATTTTTTTTTTTAACAAATAGAGTTTTCTTGGTGGTATTTAATCGCCACTGGGTTTTTTTTTTTATTTTTAGAATAAAAAAAGGAAAAAAGACTGCAAATGTTAAAAAAAAATATTTTTTCATAATTTGTTATAAAATTTTGCAAACAGGTAATTTTCTTGCACTGATGGACACAGATAGGCTGCACTAATGGGCACTGATGTGGCGCCACTGATGAGGCAGCACTTTTGGGCACTGATAGGTGGAACTGATGGGCACTGATAAGGAGGCACTGATAAGGCTACACTAATAAGTGGCACTGATGGGCACTGATAGGTGGCACTGATAGGCAGCACTGATGGGCATTGATAGGTGGTACTGATGGGCACTGATAGACAGCACTGGTGGGCATTGATAGGTGGTACTGATGGGCACTAATGAGGAAGCACTGATAAGGCTACACTGATAGATGGGACTGATAGGTGGCACTGATAGGCAGCACTGATGGGCATTGATAGGTGGTACTGATGGGCACTGATGTGGAGGCACTGATAAGGCTACACTAATAGGTGGCACTGATGGGCACTGATAGGTGGCACTGATAGGCAGCACTGATGGTCATTGATAGGTGATACTGGTGGGCACTGATAGATAGCACTGATGGGCATTGATAGGTGGTACTGATGGGCACTGATGAGGAGGCACTGATAAGGCTACACTGATCGATGGGACTGATAGGTGGCACTGATAGGCAGCACTGATGGGCATTGATAGGTGGTACTGATGGGCACAGATAGACAGCACTGATGGGCATTGATTGGTGGTACTGATGGGCACTGATGAGGAGGCACTGATAAGGCTAAACTAATAGGTGGCACTGATGGGCACTGATAGGTGGCACTGATAGGCAGCACTGATGGGCATTGATAGGTGGTACTGATGGGCACTGATTGACAGCACTGATGGGCATTGATAGGTGGTACTGATGGGCACTGATAGGCATCACTGTTGGGCACTGATAGGCCCTGGTAGGTGGCACTGATGGGCAGCACTGATAAGTGACACTGATGAGGAGGCACTGATGTGCTCTGATTGGCAGCACTGATGAGCACTGATTGGTAGCTAGGGTTGTCACTTCATCCCTTTAAACCCGAACAAATATGAATTACACAGGTTCTGAGGCTAATTTAATGCAGATAAGACACCAAGTGAGTTTAATTACCACCTTAATCAGTCACAGAACCAGTATAATTAATGTGTGTTTGGTTTTAAAGGGATGAGGTGGCAACTAGGTTGGTATCACTGGTGGGTAATGATTGGCAGCACTGGTGGGCAGTAATAGACAGCACTGGTGGGCACTGTTGGGACTGCACTGATAATCAGGACACTATTATCAGTGTAGATGTCCCTTTAACTCAAGTTCTCTTCTCCCCTCCTCATGCTGTCAGCGTGAGGAAAGGAAAGCCGATGACCAGCTTGTGTTTACATCGTGATCAGCTGTCATTGGACACAGCTGATCTGATAACATGGTAAAGGGCCTCTGTGATTGGCCCTTTACCCTGATCTGTGATCAGCTGAGTCTGAAGGACTCAGCGATCACAGAGCATGCAGCACGATCATGGAAGGACATCATATGATGGCCTCCTGGCAAAGTAGACCCCCGTGCTGTAGCAGTCATTTGGCTATAGCATGGGCGGGAAGTGATTAAATTGTTGATAGCGTTGGAAAAGGTTAGAACTTCTGCCACATTTTTATCGCTCAAGAATGAGTAGAAACAAAGTGCTGAGCGCAAACCCACAGCCAGTAGAAAAAGTCGTCATTTGAGCCTTTTAGCTTGGGTTCAGCAGCTCTCCACAAAATTGGAGGGTGGGGGGGCTCTAGGTACCCAACTTGAGAAAGAGTGCCCAACAAATGCCCTAAGAGTCCAAAGTTTTCAATTACCTCCAAAAGTGGTAACAAGAAAACATAAGGCACTTAACACGTTTCGAGGGTCACAAATCCCCCTTCATCAGGGGCTTAAGACAATGGGGTTGATTTGCTAAAGGTGAATAGACTGTTCACTTTGCAAGGGAATTATACCCAGAGCTTAGTGAATGAGATGAACCTCTCCTGGCTTCCGTCATCCAATCATGTGCAAGCAAAAATGCTGTTTTCTATTTTTCCTTGCGTTTGATTGGACAGTCTTTGTACAGTAAAATTTCACCATATTCTCTAAGCTCTGGGGAAAATTCACTTGCTAAAGGAAACAGCCTTTAAATCAATCCATGGCAGGAGATGTTTAGAACAACTATGAGTCATTGTGCCAGCATTGGCAGTAGAGTAATGGACTCTAAACATCTCCTGCCATAGATTGGTTTGCCCCGGATCTCTGTGTTTTGAGTCCAACAACTAAACATTTTGATAAATTGTCTGAGCCACTTACCTACCGGGCACTCCCACCCCCTTCCTGCCCAGGCCAATTTTCAGCTTTCAGCGCTGTCACACTTTGAATGACAATTGCGCAGTCATGCTACACTGTACCCAAATTATATTTTTACATTTTTTTTCATACAAATAGAGCTTTCTTTTGGTGGTAGTTAATCACCACTGCGGTTTTTATTTTTTTTGCAAAAAAAAAAAAAACCTGTAAAAAAGAAAGTTTTTCTTAGTTTGTCAGTAAATTTTGTAAATAAGTAATTTTTCTCCTTCACTGATGGGCACTGATGAGATGGCACTGATGAGGAGGCACTAATATGCCGCACTGATGGGCACTGATATGTGGCACTGATGAGCACTGATAGGCTGCACTGATGAGCGGCACTGGTAGGCACTGATAGGTGGCACGGGTAGGCGGCACTGATGGGCACTGATGAGCTGCACTGCTGGGCTCTAATGTGCGGCACAAATGGGCACTGATGAGCAGCACTTATGAGCAGGCACTGATGGGCACTGACTGGCATCACTAATGGGCACCGATTGCTCTCACTGATGGGCACCGACTGGCATCACTAATGGGCACTGATTGGTGTCGCTGATGGGCACTGATTGCTGTCACTGATGGGCACTGCTGGGGCAGTACTGTAATCAAAGCACTGACGATCCCTGATTACATGTACAGGTCTCTCCTGTGAGGAGATGCCGCCGATCGGCTCTCCTTGCCACACACTGTGTCATTGTGAGAGGAGGAGAGACGATAAACGGCTCTTCCTTGTTTACATGTGATTGGACACAGCCGATCACATGAGTAAAGAGCTGCGAGAGCGGCCGTTCTGGGGCGTCATATTATGACACCATCCCAGAACGAGAGTGCCACCCCGCCGCCATCAGTTTACTATATGGTGGGCGGGCGGGAAGTGGTTAAAGTGATTGTAAACGATCACCTTGTAAAACAACCCATTCAGTTTAAAATAGAAATGAAAGGCAAATGAAAGGGTTTCAGGATGGATAGCAGGAGGGACGACGACCTTCCTTTCCTGAATGAACACAGTGAGCGATTGGTACCATTCACTCCTGTGTCCATTCATCACTAAAGCACAGTAAACCGTGTTTACTATGTTTCAGTTTGTGAAAGAACAGGAAGCTTCAGATTGCTTCCCGTTCATTCCTTGTCCAGTGTGCAGCTGAGGCTTCCAAAATGTCTTGGTATGCTGACGCCTTAAGAGTTCCCTTCACTGGAACTAAGGGACCAAGCCCAACCCCTGAAAAACAACCCCCACACCATAATCCCCCCTCCCCCTCCACCAAATGATTTGGACCAGTGCAGGCCGGTCAATTTCCTCCACACCAAACTCGCTCATCCATGTCTTTATGGACCTTGCTTTGTGCACTGGTCCAAATCATTTGGTGGAGGGGGGATTATGGTGTGGGGTTGTTTTTCAGGGGTTGGGCTTGGCCCCTTAGTTCCAGTGAAGGGAACTCTTAAGGCGTCAGCATACCAAGACATTTTGGTCAATTTCATGCAGTTTGGGGATGGCCCCTTCCTGTTCCAACATGACTGCGCACCAGTGCACAAAGCAAGGTCTATAAAGGCATGGATGAGGGAGTTTGGGATGAAGGAACTTGACTGGCCTGCACAGAGTCCTGACCTCAACCCGATAGAACACCTTTGGGATGAATTAGAGTGGAGACTGCGAGCCAAGCCTTCTCATCCAACATCAGTGCCTGACCTCACAAATGCACTCTGGACCTCAGACTGGGGCGAAGGCTCATCTTCCAACAGGACAACGACCCTAAGCACAGCCAAGATAACAAAGGAGTGGCTACGGGACAACTCTGTGAATGTCCTCGAGTGATCCAGCCAGAGCCCAGAATTTGAACCCGATTTAATATCTCTGGAGAGATCTGAAGATGGCTGAGCGCCGACACTCCCCATCCAACCTGATGGAGCTCGAGAGGTTCTGCAGAGAAGAATGGGAGAAACTGCCCAAAAATAGGTGTGCCAAGCTTGTAGCATCATACTCAAAAAGACTTGAGGCTGTAATTGGTGCCAAAGGAGCTTCACCAAAGTATTGAGCAAAGGCTGTGATACTTATGTACATGGGAGGAGTCTGTGATACTTATGTACATGGGAGGAGCCGGTGATACTTATGTACATGGGAGGAGTCTGTGATACTTATGTACATGGGAGGAGCCTGTGATACTTATGTACATGGGAGGAGCCTGTGATACTTATGTACATGGGAGGAGTCTGTGATACTTATGTACATGGGAGGAGCCTGTGATACTTATGTACATGGGAGGAGTCTGTGATACTTATGTACATGGGAGGAGCCTGTGATACTTATGTACATGGGAGGAGCCTGTGATACTTATGTACATGGGAGGAGTCTGTGATACTTATGTACATGGGAGGAGCCTGTGATACTTATGTACATGGGACTTTTTTTATTTTTTATTTATAATAAATTTGCAAAGATTTCAAACAAATTTCTTACATGTTGTCATTATGGGGTATTATTTGTAGAATGTTGAGTAAAATAATGAATTTAATCCATTTTGGAATAAGGCTGTAACATAACAAAATGTGGAAAAAGTTAAGCTCTGTGAATACTTTCCGGATGCACTGTAAGTACCATTTTAAGTCCATTTTTTTACTGAAAATAATTTTGCCATATACAACAGGTGGTTGTTAAAAAATGATTTGCCCTAGATGTCAGATATTTTAGGTATCTTGCCGCAATATTCATTTTTTATATAAAACTTTGTACAATTTACTGATCATGCTAATGAAGCAATAATTATAATATATTCCCTTGTGGTAAAAAGGTCGGCAAAGGCTGCGATATGACTGTGGATGTGCCCAAATGAAACAATAAATGCTTTGACAAGAAAGGGAGGTGATAGATTGTAGTGGGTAATCGTTAAGAGTGAAAAGATTGGCAAAATTGATTTTGCCGTTGGAGAAATTGTGGGAAGTCCCAATTTCGCTCATTCAGCTGTTTAGAAGATATTTACATTCCAGCTCTTCTTTTTTATGTTTAGAAGATGTGTTTTTGAGGTGTATTTAAAGTAGCTTTTAGGGTCAATGTGTTTTTTTGTTATTTTGAGTGTTCTGTTTTTTTTATTTTTGTATTTTGTTAACTTGTTTGGTTTTACATTTGTATTTTTACTTTTTTTGCTGTGTCTGTGTTTTCTTTCTATGTAAAGCCCATTGCATTCTTAAAAAAAAAAATCTAGATTTAGAGGGTGTGTTTTGAGGTGTGTATATAAGCTGGTTTAGATTATTTAAGTCTCCTTATTTATGTTTTTTTAATTTATCAATTGTCATTATCATTGTCTTTACATTTTTATTTTTATTTTTTTTTGTTGTCTGTGCTTTCTATGTAAAAAAAAAAACAAAACAAAAAAAAACAAAAAAAAAACAATGAGACTAACGAGGGGCCATTTTTGGCCACAAGAACAAGTTTCAGGATAGATGATAGGAGCACCCTTAAAAAAATTCAAAAGTACTTGATTTAAAGAGTGTGTTTTCAGGTGTATTTACAGGATTTTTCAGGCTGGTGTAGATTAGTTTATTTTGTGTTCTCCTTAGTGTTTTTTTTCTTTTTTTGCCAGCTTGTGTTTCGAATTTGATTCTTATTTTTTTATCTTTTTGCTCTCTGTACTTTCTATGTAAAAATATAAAACATAAAAGAATGAGACTAATGAGGGGCAATTTTTGGGCACAAGTACAAGTTTTAAGATAGAGCAATTTTTTTGAGTTTTAGAGATAGGAGCAATTTAAAGTCCATTAAAGCACCTTAAAAATAAACTTTTTTTAAAAAGGGTTTGTTTTTAAAGTGTATTTAGAGTAGTTTATGGGATAGTTTAGATTTATTATTATTTGTGTTTTTTTTATTATTTATTAACTTGTCTATTTTTACTTTTTGTGCTGTCTGTGTTTATGTAAAAAAAAAATAATGAGCCTAATGAGGGGCAGTTTTTGGCCACAAGAGCAAGTTTTAGAATGATAGGAGCCAATTAAAGCCCATTGCACCCTTAAAAAAAAAAAAAACTTTATTTAGAGGGTGTTTTTTTTTTTTTTTTTTAATTTGTGTTGTTTATTGTTTATGTGTCAACTTGTCTCTAAATTTTTTTGAAATTTTTTTTTGCTGTCTGTGCTTTCTATGTAAAAAAAAAATAAAAAATAAAATAATAATAAGGCTAATGAGGGGCAGTTTTTGGCCACAAGAGCAAGTTTTAGAATGATAGGAGCCATTTAAAGCCTATTGCACTCTTAAAAAAAATATATATATATTTAGAAGGTGTGTTTTGATATGAATTTAGAGTAGTTTTTAGGTTAGTTTAGATTATTATACAATGGGTATTTAATGTTTTTTTTTATGTTTGTGTTGTTTATTGTTTATTTGTCAACTTGTCTCTAATTTTTTTTTTTTTTTTTTTGCTGTCTGTGCTTTCTATGTAAAAAAATAAATAAAATAATAATATTAAGGATAATGAGGGGCAGTTTTTGGCCACAAGAGCAAGTTTTAGGATGATAGGAGCCAATTAAAGCCCATTGCACCCTTAAAAAAAAAAACAACTTTATTTTATCTTTTTAAAATTGTGTTGTTTATTGTTTATGTGTCAACTTGTCTCTAATTTTTTTTTATTTTTATTTTTTGCTGTCTGTGCTTTCTATGTAAAAAAATAAATAAATAAATAAAATAATAATAATAATAATAATAATAATAATAATAAGGCTAATGAGGGGCAGTTTTTGGCCACAAGAGCAAGTTTTAGGATGATAGGAGCCATTTAAAGCCCATTGCACTCTTAAAAATATTTAGAGGGTGTGTTTTGATATGTATTTAGAGTAGATTTTAGGTTAGTTTAGATTATTATACAATGGGTATTTAATGTTTTTTTTTTATATTTGTGTTGTTTATTGTTTATTTGTCAACTTGTCTCTAATTTTTTTTTTTTGCTGTCTGTGCTTTCTATGTAAAAAAATAAATAAAAATAAATTAATAATAACAATAAGGCTAATGAGGGGCAGTTTTTGGCCACAAGAGCAAGTTTTAGGATGATAGGAGCCATTTAAAGCCCATTGCACTCTTAAAAAAAAAAACTTTATTTAGAGGGTGTGTTTTGGAATGTATTTAGAGCAATTTTTAGGTTAGTTTAGATTATTATACAATGGGCATTTAATGTTTTTTTTAATTTGTGTTGTTTATTGATTATTTGTCAACTTGTCTCTAAATGTATTTATTTATTTATTTTTTGCTGTCTGTGCTTTCTATGTAAAAAAAGAAATAAAAATAAAATAATTATAATAATAATAAGGCTAATGAGGGTCCAATTTGGCTACCAGAACAAGATTTGGAATAGATGATAGGAACCATTTAAAGCCAATTGAACCCCCCAAAAAACAATGTTAATTTCTCGTTCTTCATTGACATTGAAATGGCAACTATTTTACTAAAATCTTCCAATTTTTACCCAAATTTTGGGGAAATGAAAACTCAACTTTGCTCATCCCTAGTGGGTGATATAATAATGTTTAAAACATGCCCAGTTTGACAAAAATAAAAAATTCCTGACTTTAGCTAGGGTCAGTCAAGTAATTCTCCCCTCTCATGACTAGAAGTCTCAGGCTCTAATCAGCCAATTAGCTTTCCAATAAACCATCTAATCAGTGCAATTAGAGCACGTTAGACCGTTACCCGCACAATCTTGTCACCTGCACCAACAACAGGTCCTCTCTTGGTGCCGAAATTAGCATGACATGGCCTGAATTTTTCGCCCGTTTTCCGGCTGGGCGTCACGTGTTCCGTCTGCTGTAAGGGACATCTGCTTCGTGAAAACCAGTTCATATTGTGGAAAGGTTCAAAGGAGCCGGATAATTTGTAGTGCCAGTTTTATGACGGCGAGCTAATGGAATTAAAGCTGGGCAAGCCATAATACGGGACAATGGGGGTCTCATTAAGCGGTGATTTATCATGGTGAAAAGAACTGTGTACCCTTTGGTGTTCTTCTGCTTTCTCCACCTAAACAAAGAGATCAGTTACCTCCAGTGGTCAGGCAATAATTTGCGAGTTGTTTAAAGGGCAGATAATAAAGTATACTGCCGACTTACAGGTCAATTGTTCAATATGGCTCCTACTTCATTGAAGGGGGGGGGTTATCCTATAGAAATTCACTATGGTAGAAGGGGGCAAGACGTCTGGGCACGAATCAATGTCATATGACTGTCAAGACCCCTGTGGGTTTTGGATAAAATGTTGCAAGAAATTATATATTAGAAACTCTAATAATATATTATTGACGGGGGGAATCAAGAGAAGAGTTGGCCTGGTGCAAAAACATTAAGGGCTCATTTACACTTGCTTCGACTTTAGCACTGTAGCGCACCCCCCTTAAGGGCCACAAGTAACTGGGATTCCCCACCCTGCACAGCCAGGCACACCAAATTTTCACGGTGACTCCAGAGTCAGAGAACAGTCCGTGACTTTTTTTTTTTAGGGTAATAACTTGGATAGGGATGGGAGTTTATGGGATGCCCACTTGACTTCAAACATATACTGCACAGCTCCTCTTCTTCCTCCAGCACTCAACTTGCTTGCAGAACTTAGCTATGTCACCCTGTTGTGGTTTTGTAGCAAAGGCTCATTGCAGGCAGGGCCCCGCAGCCCCTATAATTTGAGAATAGATAAGGTGGCACAGCTCAAACTTTCCCAGCACTTCCTTTCTGTGGTCACTGCTCCCCAGCACCACCTCTTCAGGCCCTGCCAGCCCTTCCAGCTGCAGAAGACCCTTTCACTAGACCTCCAGGCTAACTTCTCCCCACAGTCCTCCAGACTGACACTCTCTCCACAGACCTCCCAGACTGAACACTCACCAGCCCCTTCTCAGGAGATCTCCTGGATGTGCTGTCCTTCTCCTGCTGTCCTCTCACTTGCTCCCGTGCATCCAGAATAGGATTCCTCCATGGGTTGTAGAGGGTCCCTCCAGCACCCGAGCCTCAGGCCTGAAGTCAGATACCCCCCCCCGACTAGAGGGCACCCTTAAGGTCCACCGACAGCCTCCTCAGCACTCCATCCCCATCTTTCACCTGACTGCCCCTGCTGGCATGGCTCATGCCTATTTATGAGGTGCCTACACCCTTCCAGACCCTTTTTGATGGGGATTGGTTGAGGACCCCGTAAATATGCCAAGCAGCTCCTCCTAGCTTTCACCCACTCCTTCCGGAAGCTTCTCCAAGGTTCCAGAAAGCAGGGGGAGGCCCCAGAGATGCTGCTTGCTGAATCATCCAGCCTCCCTGAGTCACCCAACCCTGACCCAGTGTCAGAAACCATGAAATCAGACAGAGACAGAAGTACAGTTAAATCACACTTGTTTAATAATAATCGTAAATAGAACAAACGTAGTCAAAACATAGCCAGAGTTCAGGAACCAGAACAAATAGTCAGACAAGCCAAACATCAGGGAGCCGGAGATGAGCGTAGTAAAACAGCAAGCAGGTTCTGGAGCCAGAAGGGATGTTAGCCAAGCAAGTCTTTAACAGGAATGCAGGAGAGCGTCTCTGTGATGTTGACCAAGGCGAAGGCAGAGATCCTCTGGACTGGACGGCTTAAGTAGGCAGGACTGACGAGCAGGATATCATCAACAGCTGAGTAACTGTGGAGAGATAGGAGCTTGCAATTAGCCGACAGCTGAGCAGCCAGCTCAGAGAAGGAAGGGCTGAGCCCAGCCCTGGCAGTCAGATTCAGCCCAGACCTGGCTCTCAGCCAAGCCAATTTACCTACACTAACAACTGAACTATGTACACCTAGCACACTAGCTAGAGGGTGCTACAACACATTAAAGCACCTACCACCCTTCCTCCTCCCCCATCCCCACTTCCTTCTAACTTATTTCCTTTTATTTTTGATCTCTTCTTCCTTCTATTTTTCCCCGTATCTCTGTGGCTCCACCCTATAATCTCTTCTCCTTTAAGAAGATATAATGTTATGTTTTGAATGTACATCGGCCAGGAATACATGGTGCAGTCTGGACACTAGTTGTAAATGTTGTTTTTTTTATATGATGTTGTATGTCAGTGTACTATGTTGTACTGTATATTCTTTCATCTACACCACTTTGATGCTATGGATCTTGTCTTTTGATTAAATAAAAGATAAAAAAAAAAAAAAAAAAAAAACACCTACCACAAAATGCTTTTTTGTTGGAATACAAAATTGTATTTTGTGCAACAACTACTGTACATCAGTATTTAGTAGAGATATATTCTTCAACCAGTAGATGGCAGTGTTTATAAGTTTGTAACTCCATCTATGATATACTATATGTCTTTTCCCTGAATAAAGATTCCTGTTTCCTGTCTGCAGTTAAGCAGGAGCAAAACCCATGTGGACTGTGCACTGTCTGTTCTGTAGGGCTATATATAGAGAATTTCTAAAATATTTTATGATTGGTTGATGCTTTTGTGATGCTTTATTGAAGCTTGGCAAATGCCCTGTGTGTGTGTTGATTTTCTATTTGCTTTAAAGGGGCCCACTAGAACCTCCACTAAATAGTAGCTCTACTCAGCAGATTCCCCCGTTCATTAGTACCCCTGTTGAACAGATTCCCAGCTCATTAGTACCCTTGTTCAGCAGACCCCCTACTCAGTAGTACCCCCAGCTCTGCTGATGCATGTCAGAGAAATAACAGAAACCGGGCTTGCCAGTATTGGCACTTTCCCACACGCATGCGCGGTAGAATGACGTTCTGGCGCATGCGGGTGCGCGATACAGCGGAATGGCACGGGCGCATGCGCACTGGAGCGTGCATAACGTGAATCTCCTTGCTGGTCTACAAAAGGCTGCTCAGTCTCATGTTTTATTGATTGTTTGTCTCTCAGCTTCCTGTGTTCCTGCCTCAGTACTCTGCTTGCTTGTGATTACCTGTTGTGACCCGGATTGACCCTGACCTGCTCTGATCTTCTCCAGTACTTTGACCCCGGCTTGCCTAAGGACTTCTCTACTCTGCCTGCCTTCAGTGTTTTGACCTCGGCTTGTTTAAAGGACTTTCTCCTGTCTCACCTGCTTGACTTCCTGTGTATGACCCCGGCTGGTACTAGGACTTTCTTCTACCCGATTATCTGTGTTTGACCCCCGGCTTCCTCCAAGGACTTCTCTACAGTCTCTACTTACCGGATCCGCTGGGTTAGAGCCCCATCTGGGCATCTCACTCGAGACTCAAGCCTACCACAGCACGGTGTACCAGCTCTACCTGTAATCATCACTCAAATCCTACCTAGCCTGTTGGTGACTCTTGCCTCTTTGTGCCCTATACCCTCTGTACCACTTCCAGGGGTAGAGTGCACTTAGCTGCAAGGGGAGCCGCTCTCAGCATCTTGGCCTTAGTGAGTACCCTAATAATACTCCACTCAGTTGAGACCCATTAGCTCTGCTGGTCCTCTGCTCAGTAGTAACCCCCAGCCCTGCTGATTCCCCACTCAGTAGTAACCTTCAGCTCTGCTGATCCCCCACTCACTAGTAACCCCCAGCTCTGCTGATCCCCCACTCAGTAGTAACCCCCAGCTCTGCTGATCCCCCACACAGTAGTAACCCCCAGCTCTGCTGATCCCCCACTCAGTAGTAACCCCCAGCTCTGCTGATCCCCCACTCAGTAGTTACCTCCAGCTCTGCTGATCCCCCACTCAGTAGTAACCCCCAGCTCTGCTGATCCTGTGGATCCTCCCCCCCCCCGCTTTATTACTCCCATGCTATGCAACACGTGTTGAACTGCTAATTTCTCCTGCTCTGGTCCCCCAGCTCTGCTGATCCTCTGCTGCTCAGTCCTCTCTCTTCTTTTCCCATTCACTTTACACTGTCACGTTCCCATGTTGCACACCACGTGTGCTGTCTGTTAGTTGCTCCACTCCAGTCCAGGCCTTGCTCACCTTCCTGCTGCTCCACACTGCACAGCAGATGTGACGTCTGCACCAGACACTCACAGAATATATACACGTGAACCGGAAGTGACTACTGATGACATCTTTCTGGATTGCTTGTTGGTTTCCCAGTGCATCCTGGGATATCTCATACCTGCAATACCTCCAAAACAAAGTGAAGCTAAAGCTGAATAAAAGCCTCCCAAAAGCTGTAGGTGCTGTTGGCGAGTGTTGTTATAGACTTCTATGGAGGCTTTGGAGATGTTTTGAAGCACCAAGAAAGCAACATGCGGTATAATTGGGCTAGCAGGGGGGTTTGTACTGAGCAAGGGAAGTCTATACTTTGTGGAGAGGGGGGTCTGTACCCCTCTGCAGTGCAATCCTAAACCCAATTTCTCACACTCCCTGCGTTCTGTTGCCATCGCTAAGGTCCCTTTCACATGGTAGGTCCATTCAGGTTTGCCTGTCAATTTTTCAGGCAAACTTGATTAGATGGTCCATTCATCGAGGTGGGTGTAAACAGATCAACACACCAGAACAGGTAGATATAGGACAGCAGCTTCCCTGCGCCGCTCTGACCATGGAGGAAACCTCTTCTGTACCATACACTGTGCCCTCCTGACCTCCTGTATTGTGCCCTATGCACTTCTGAACCCCTGTACTGTGCCCTCCTGATCCCCCTGTCCTCTGCCCTGCTGATATCCCAACCACTACCCTGTTGACCCCTGTCCTCTGCCCTGCTGATGCCCACATACATAAGAGCTCTGGACACTGCCTTACATACTGCAAACCTCTGGAAGTTGCCCTGCATACTACTGACCTCCGTACACTGTCCTACATACTACTGACTTCTGTACACTCCCCTACATACTACCGACCTCTGTACACTGCTCTACATACTACTGAGTGACCTCTGTACACTGCCCTATATCCTACTGACTTCTGTACACTGCTCTACATACTACTGAGTGACCTCTGTACACTGCCTATATCCTACTGACTTCTGTACACTGCTCTACATACTCCCGAGCTCTGTACACTGCCCTACATCCTACTGACTTCTGTACACTCCCCTACATACTACTGACCTCTGTACACTGCTCTACATACTCCCGACCTCTGTACACTGCTCTACATGCTACTGACTTCTGTACACTCACCTACATACTACCGACCTCTGTACACTGTCCTATATCCTACTGACTTCTGTACACTGCTCCACATACTACCGACCTCTGTACACTGCCCTACATACTACTGACCTCTGTAGACTGCTCTACATACTACTGACCTCTGTACACTGCCCTACATACTACTGACCTCTGTACACTGCTCTACATCCTACTGACCTCTGTACACTGCTCTACATACTACCGACCTCTGTACACTACCCTACATACTACCGACCTCTGTACACTGCCCTACATACTACTGACCTGTACACTACCCTACATACGACTGACCTCTGTACACTGCTCTACATCCTACTGACCTCTGTACACTACCCTACATACTACTGACCTCTGTACACTGCTCTACATCCTACTGACCTCTGTACACTGCCCTACATACTACTGACCTCTGTACACTGCCCTACATACTACTGACCTCTGTACACTGCTCTACATACTACTGACCTCTGTACACTGCTCTACATCCTACTGACCTCTGTACACTGCCCTACATACTACTGACCTCTGTACACTGCTCTACATACTACTGACCCCTGTACACCGCCCTACATCCTACTGATCTCTGTACACTGCCCTACATACTACTGACCTCTGTACACTGCTCTACATCCTACTGACCTCTGTACACTGCTCTACATACTACTGACCTCTGTACACTGCCCTACATACTACTGACCTGTACAGTACCCTACATACTACTGACCTCTGTACACTGCCCTACATACTACTGACCTCTGTACACTGCCCTACATACTACTGACCTGTACACTACCCTACATACTACTGACCTCTGTACACTGTCCTCCATACTACTGACCTCTGTACACTGCTCTACATCCTACTGACCTCTGTACACTGCTCTACATACTACTGACCTCTGTACACTGCCCTACATACTACTGACCTCTGTACACTGTCCTACATACTACTGACCTCCGTACACTGCCCTACATACTACTGACCTCTGTACACTGCTCTACATTCTACTGACCTCTGTACACTGCTCTACATACTAATGACCTCTGTACACTGCCCTACATACTACTGACCTCTGTACACTGCCCTACATACTACTGACCTCTGTACACTGCCCTACATACTACTGACCTCTGTACACTGCTCTACATACTACTGACCTCCGTACACTGCCCTACATACTACTGACCTCTGTACACTGCCCTACATACTACTGACCTCTGTACACTGCTCTACATACTACTGACCTCTGTACACTGCTCTACATCCTACTGACCTCTGTACACTACTCTACATAATACTGACCTCTGTACACTGCTCTACATACTACTGACCTCTGTACACTGCCCTACATACTACTGACCTGTACACTACCCTACATACTACTGACCTCTGTACACTGCTCTACATCCTACTGACCTCTGTACACTGCCCTACATACTACTGACCTCTGTACACTGTCCTACATACTACTGACCTCCGTACACTGCCCTACATACTACTGACCTCTGTACACTGCTCTACATCCTACTGACCTCTGTACACTGCTCTACATACTACTGACCTCTGTACACTGCCCTACATACTACTGACCTGTACACTACCCTACATACTACTGACCTCTGTACACTGCTCTACATCCTACTGACCTCTGTACACTGCTCTACATACTACTGACCTCTGTACACTGTCCTACATCCTACTGACCTCCGTACACTGCCCTACATACTACTGACCTCTGTACACTACCCTACATACTACTGACCTGTACACTACCCTACATACTACTGACCTCTGTACACTGTCCTACATCCTACTGACCTCCGTACACTGCTCTATATACTACTGACCTCTGTACACTGCCCTACATACTACTGACCTGTACACTACCCTACATACTACTGACCTCTGTACACTGCTCTACATCCTACTGACCTCTGTACACTGCTCTACATACTACCGACCTCTGTACACTGCCCTACATACTACTGACCTGTACACTACCCTACATACGACTGACCTCTGTACACTGCTCTATATACTACCGACCTCTGTACACTACCCTACATACTACTGACCTATGTACACTGCCCTACATCCTACTGACTTCTGTACACTACCCTACATACTACCGACCTCTGTACACTGCCCTATATCCTACTGACCTCTGTACACTGCCCTAAATACTACTGACTTCTGTACACTACCCTACATACTACCGACCTCTGCACACTACTCTACATACTACCGACCTCTGTACACTGCCCTATATCCTACTGACTTCTGTACACTCCCCTACATACTACTGACCTCTGTACACTGCCCTATATCCTACTGACTTCTGTACACTGCTCTACATACTACCGACCTCTGTACACTGCCCTACATCCTACTGACTTCTGTACACTACTCTACATACTAATAACCTCTGTACACTGCTCTACATACTACCAAACCCTTGTACACTGCTCTATATCCTACTGACTTCTGTACACTGCCCTACATACTACTGACCTCTGTACACTGTCCTACATACTACTGACCTCCGTACACTGCCCTACATACTACTGACCTCTGTACACTGCTCTACATCCTACTGACCTCTGTACACTGCTCTACATACTACTGACCTCTGTACACTGCCCTACATACTACTGACCTGTACACTACCCTACATACTACTGACCTCTGTACACTGCTCTACATCCTACTGACCTCTGTACACTGCTCTACATACTACTGACCTCTGTACACTGTCCTACATCCTACTGACCTCCGTACACTGCCCTACATACTACTGACCTCTGTACACTGCTCTATATACTACTGACCTCTGTACACTGCCCTACATACTACTGACCTGTACACTACCCTACATACTACTGACCTCTGTACACTGCTCTACATCCTACTGACCTCTGTACACTGCTCTACATACTACCGACCTCTGTACACTACCCTACATACTACCGACCTCTGTACACTGCCCTACATACTACTGACCTGTACACTACCCTACATACTACTGACCTCTGTACACTGCTCTACATCCTACTGACCTCTGTACACTGCTCTACATACTACCGACCTCTGTACACTACCCTACATACTACCGACCTCTGTACACTGCCCTACATACTACTGACCTGTACACTACCCTACATACGACTGACCTCTGTACACTGCTCTACATACTACCGACCTCTGTACACTGCCCTACATACTACTGACCTGTACACTACCCTACATACGACTGACCTCTGTACACTGCTCTATATACTACCAACCTCTGTACACTACCCTACATACTACTGACCTATGTACACTGCCCTACATCCTACTGACTTCTGTACACTACCCTACATACTACCGACCTCTGTACACTGCCCTATATCCTACTGACCTCTGTACACTGCCCTAAATACTACTGACTTCTGTACACTACCCTACATACTACCGACCTCTGTACACTACTCTACATACTACCGACCTCTGTACACTACTCTACATACTACCGACCTCTGTACACTGCCCTATATCCTACTGACTTCTGTACACTCCCCTACATACTACCGACCTCTGTACACTACTCTACATACTACCGACCTCTGTACACTGCCCTATATCCTACTGACTTCTGTACACTGCTCTACATACTACCGACCTCTGTACACTGCCCTACATCCTACTGACTTCTGTACACTACTCTACATACTAATAACCTCTGTACACTGCTCTACATACTACCAAACCCTTGTACACTGCTCTATATCCTACTGACTTCTGTACACTGCCCTACATACTACTGACCTCTGTACACTGCCCTATATCCTACTGACTTCTGTACACTGCTCTACATACTACTGACCTCTGTACACTGCCCTACATCCTACTGACTTCTGTACACTACTCTACATACTAATAACCTCTGTACACTGCTCTACATACTACCAAACCCTTGTACACTGCTCTATATCCTACTGACTTCTGTACACTGCCCTACATACTACTGACCTCTGTACACTGTCCTACATACTACTGACCTCTGTACACTGCCCTACATACTACTGACCTCTGTACACTGCTCTACATACTACTGACCTCCTGTCAGGTCACCTTGAGGCTAGGTGACAGATGCACACCGTTGGGATCAGGAGTGCACCGCAAGGCAGTGGACCCTACGGCTGACTGCTGCGGATGGGAGTCCGGGTATAAGGAAGGCAGGGCTGCTGGAACACCAACACGGATCCCACCGGGGTTAGAGCGTAGGATTCCCTGGGGTGCGGAGTCTACGAGCCAGCAGGTGTTCACCAGAGCCTCTAGTGGTGAGGATGGACTAAGCTGCAACTGGCTCCAGGTAGCGACCTCCAGGGTCCCCCAGCTTACACCCACAGTAGGCAACAGAAGGATAGGGATAGTAAAGGAATAAGCCAAGGTCAGGGCCACAAGCAGACAAGGACAACAGAGTACACGCCAAGGTTCAGGGTCACAGGCAAACAGGGATAGTCGGGGACACGCCAAAGGTCAGGGTCACGAGCAGACAGAAAGAGTAGAGAACACGCCAAGGTCGGTAACAGAAATAAATGTAGAGCACACGGCAGGCAGGAACAGGAAGCCAAACCCCTAAAGGTTGATCAGCAGGGCTGACCTGCAGTGCAGAGGTTAATATAGAGTTCTCTGATAGGAGCTGGGGTGGAGCCATGGTAGAGGAGAGTTAATAAAAGCAGTCAGGTGAGAGACAGCTGGTCTTTGGAGATGAACACATGGAGACAGGTAAGCTGACAAACAAAACTATTGCATAACCATGACACCTCTGTACACTGCCCCACATACTACTGACCTCTGTACACCACTCTACATACTACCGACCTCTGTACACTGCTCTACATACTACCGACCCTTGTACACTGCTCTATATCCTACTGACTTCTGTACACTGCCCTACATACTCCTGAGCTCTGTACACTGCTCTACATTCTTATGATCCCTGTACAGTGCCCTACCTACATTCCCTATATATTACCACATTCTCCACTATGTATGCCAACTAAGATTCTAACCACACCCCTTTAAACCATGCCCAATATTAGCGTAATTTAAACAATGCCAATTTTTCACTCCTGCTAGTGCAATCTTAAACCCAATTTCTCACACTCCCTGCGTTCTGTTGCCATCGCTAAGGTCCCTTTCACATGGTAGGTCCATTCAGGTTTGCCTGTCAATTTTTCAATTTTTGTCATCTCCATCCTGCACATAGTCATCTCCATCCTGCACACAGTCATCTACCATGTCATCTCCATCCTGCACACAGTCATCTCCATGTCATCTCCATCCTGCACACAGTCATCTCCATGTCATCTCCATCCTGCACACAGTCATCTCCATGTCATCTCCATCCTGCACACAGTCATCTCCATGTCATCTCCATCCTGCACACAGTCATCTCCACGTCATCTCCATCCTGCACACAGTCATCTACCATGTCATCTCCATCCTGCACACAGTCATCTCCATGTCATCTCCATCCTGCACACAGTCATCTCCATGCTGCACAGACATCTACCATGTCATCTCCATCCTGCACAAAGTCATCTCCATCCAGAAGCCTGACCTGTAGAGCCCCTCAGATGACCTCCATCTGAAACCACAGCAATTACCCAGACTTTACACTAGAGGGTGCTACACCCCATAACCCTTACACTTTTACAGCTGTAACCCTAACACTAACCCATGCATGTAGCCTTCCTATAGCTCTGACTTTCACATTAATCCTCCCTGTGACCCTAAATGGAAGAAACACCTCTCTCCTGACCAGCCCATGTGTCATGAACGTAAACAGCAGCCTCAGCCTACATGGTGACCCTAACACTAACCCTGACACTAACCGTCACACTGACTCCCCTTGTTACCCCAATATTATTAACAACTGTCCGGGCAACCCTAACTGCAGGCCTCTCCCTTGCCCTCCCTGCAACCTTAACACTAACCTCTCTGTAGCCAGAAAACCAACCCTCCCTCTAACCGTAACACTAAACTGCACACTAAATAGCCTGTAACTTTAAGACATAAAGTGGCCATAGATGGATCTGTTTTTTTCAGTCAGCCATTGGGCTAATTGAAAAAAATACTATACAAATTCCCCCATCCATACAAATGAGATGGATGGGGGAAGTCCTCCTCACTCTGTCATTGAATTCTGGCAGCAGGACTCCTCCACTGCCAGAATACACTGATCAGCGCGGATTGCCTACAGCGCTGATCGGACACAAATTTTCCAATATGCCCGTTCGTGAGAAGTCGATCATGAGATCGTATACCTCCCAACTTTTTGCGATGAGAATGAGGGACACCTATCAGCAAAAGTATGCAGGCATAGGACACACCCTTGGCCACGCCCCCTTAAAGGAGAATTGTGCAAAAAAACAAGATTGGTTAAACCCACAAGTGCTTTTTTTAACCACTACTATTCCTTTATATTGGCTTTTGGAATTTACAAATGCAGCAATTTAGAAATCAGATGAAAGGTTTAGCACTGGAAAACAATTTTAATAGATAAAAAGTGCATTTTATATACAACTATATAGATCAGACCAAAATGAGGGACAGATAAGGAGGAATGAGGGACAGAGGGACATTGCTCCAAATCAGGGACAGACCCTCGAAATCAGGGACAGTTGGGAGGTATGAGATTGACTTCTCACAAAAGGGAATGGCCATAGATGAGTCAAATATTGGCCAGACCCTACTGAACAATCCAAATTTCAATCCATGTATGGCCAGCCTAATACTTACTCTCCCTAAAATCCTAGCACCAGCCTTCACTGTAAGCCTAAATCTAACCATCACACACACATTTTGTAACAATAACGCCAACAAAGCTGAATAATAAAATAAATAAGTACAAATTTAAAAGTAGAAAAGTGTCAATGAAAGTGATCTTTGCAGGTGAAATAAATGGTCAGGTGAGCTTGCACGTATCATAATTGCGGGCCCAGGAACCACTGTCAACTACCTGGAAGGAGGAGAGGTTCTGGATGGGTGACATACACATGTGGGAGCCAATCACCTCTTCTTCAATCGTAATCTTGAAATCAGTGTTTTAGTTTATCATATAGGTGATCAGTAGAGTTGAGGTCAGGACTCTGTGCAGGATACTCCAGTTCCTCCACACCAGACTGGCCAAACAATGTCTTTATGAAGATGTTGGATGAGAAGACCTGGCTCGCTCCAATTCATCCCAAAGGTGTTCAGTAGGGTTGAGGTCAGGGCTCTCTGCAGGACACTCCAGTTCCTCCACACAAAAGTGGTCAAGCCATCTTGTTATGGAGATGTTAGAAGAAAAAGACTGGCTAATTCCAATTAATTAAAATAGGTGATCACAAGGGTTGAGGTCAGGACTCTGTGCAGGATACTCCAGTTCCTCCACACCAGACTGGCCAAACCATGTCTTCATGAAGATGTTGGATGAGAAGACCTGGATCATTTCAATTGATCCCATAGGTGATCAGTAGAGATGAGGTCAGGGCTCTGTGAAGGATACTCCAGTTCCTCCACACCTAACTGGTCAAACCATGTCTTTATGTAAATGTTGGATGAAAAGACCTGACTCATTCCAATTTACCCCAAAGGTGTTCAGTATGGTCGAGGTCAGGGCTCTGTGCAGGACATTCCAGTTCTTCCACACCAAACTGGTCAAGCCATGTCTTTCTGGAGATGTTGGACGAGAAGACCTGGCTCATTTCAATTTATTCCATAGTTGATCAGTAGGGCTGAGGTCAGGGCTCTGTGAAGGATACTCCACTTTGTCCACACTAAACTGGTCAAGCCATGTCGTTATGGAGATGTTGGATGAGAAGACCTGGCTCACTCCAATTCATCCCAAAGGTGTTCAGCAGGGTTGAGGTCAGGGCTCTCTGCAGGACACTCCAGTTCCTCCACACCAAAATGGTCAAGCCATGTTGTTATGAAGATGTTGGAGGAAAAGAACTGTCTCATTCCAGTTTATTAAAATAGGTGATCACAAGGGCTGAGGTCAGGACTCTGTGCAGGATACTCCGGTTCCTCCACACCAGAATGGCCAAACCATGTCTTCATGAAGATGTTGAATGAGAAGACCTGGATCATTTCAATTGATCCCATAGGTGATCAGTAGGGTTGAGGTCAGGGCTCTTTGAAGGATACTCCAGTTCCTCCACACCAAACTGGTCAAACCATGTCTTTATGTAAATGTTGAATGAAAAGACCTGTCTCATTCCAATTTACGCCAAAGGTGTTCAGCAGGGTTGAGGTCAGGGCTCTCTGCAGGACACTGCAGTTCCTCCACACCAAACTGGTCAAGCCATGTCGTTGTGAAGATGTTGGAGGAAAAGAACTGTCTCATTCCAGTTTATTAAAATAGGTGATCACAAGGGTTGAGGTCAGGACTCTGTGCAGGATACTCTGGTTCCTCCACACCAGACTGGCCAAACCATGTCTTCATGAAGATGTTGAATGAGAAGACCTGGCTCATTTCAATTTATTCCATAGTTGATCAGTAGGGCTGAGGTCAGGGCTCTGTGAAGGATACTCCAGTTCCTCCACACCAGACTGGCCAAACCATGTCTTTATGTAAATGTTGAATGAAAAGTCCTGGCTCATTTCAATTTACCCCAAAGGTGTTCAGTAGGGTTCAGGTCAGTACTCTGTGCAGGATACTCCAGTTCCTCTACACCAGACTGGCCAAACCATGTCTTTATGAAGATGTTGGATGAGAAGACCTGGATCATTTCAATTTATCCCATAGGTGATCAGTAGTGTTGAGGTCAGGACTCTGTACAGCATATATCACTTCCTCCACACCAGACTGGCCAAACCATATCTTTATGAAGATGTTGGATGAGAAGACCCGACTCATTTCAATGAATCCCATAGGTGATCAGTAGGGTTGAGGTCAGGGCTCTGTGCAGAATACTCCAGTTCCTCCACACCAGATTGGACAAACCATGTCTTTATGAAGATGTTGGATGAGAAGACCTGGCTCATTCCAATTAATTCCAAAGGTGTTCAATAGGGTTGTGCAGGGCACAAGAACTTGTCATATAATTGGGTGTCCTTATTTCCAGCTGACAACTTTTTTTGTGAATGAATAGGGGTACAATGCACTCCATACTCATTAATGGGGGGGAGTTGTATCTTGATAACCCCATTATTGTTAAAGGGGTTAAAGGGGGTTTCCCACATCTTGCCCTGGGCGCTGGATGATCTTGTCCCAGCACTGCAAGAGCCACATTGGACGCTGAAGGGTCTTCCCCTGTCATCAGTCTAGTGGTGTGGTTCTGGAAGCTTTCGTCTCACTTGTATTTTATGACACGCTTGTTATGGTCATGCGTTTGTGAGTATGGCCAAACCATGTCTTTATGAAGATGTTGAATGAGAAGACCCGGCTCATTCCAATTTATCCCAAAGGTGATCAGTTGGGTTGAGGTCAGAGCTCTGTGCAGGACATGCCAGTTCCTCTACGCCAAACTGGCCAAACCATGTCTTTATGAAGATGTTGAATGAGAAGACCCGGCTCATTCCAATTTATCCCAAAGGTGATCAGTTGGGTTGAGGTCAGAGCTCTATGCAGGACATGCCAGTTCCTCTACGCCAAACTGGCCAAACCATGTCTTTATGAAGATGTTGAATGAGAAGACCCAGGCTCATTCCAATTTATCCCAAAGGTGATCAGTTGGGTTGAGGTCAGAGCTCTATGCAGGACATGCCAGTTCCTCTACGCCAAACTGGCCGAACCATGTCTTTATGAAGATGTTGAATGAGAAGACCCGGCTCATTCCAATTTATCCCAAAGGTGATCAGTTGGGTTGAGGTCAGAGCTCTGTGCAGGACATGCCAGTTCCTCTACGCCAAATTGGCCAAGCGTTCTTCTCACCTGTATTTTATGATACGCTTGTTATGGTCATGCGTTGTGAGTATATCACTTGTTTTTATCTATTTGATAAAATTTTATGGTGGTAATGCGTTAGGTCTGTGCTGGCATGACTCACCAAAATGCATCTACCCCATGAGTTAAATATCGCCCATGTGACACATGGTTGCACTACTTGCTGGATACCGTTTTGTAACTTCCAAACCCTGTTCTGTAAATCTCCCAGGCCAGCTCGTCTCAACCTTCGGAAAAACACGAAATGGTACAAAATAAAATACTTTTTAATTGCCTCCATAGATGACTCTTTAATATCTCCTAAATATTTATGAAATGAAACCTCTGAAGCCATATTGAGTAATTTGCCTTGACTGGTGCCTGCACGGTCCTCATTCTCCGCACATATGACAATACTTTTTTTTTACACCAGCAAACCCCCCCCCAACCACCAAAACCGTCTGCCGATTAACAAAGACCTTTCCACAAAGGAGATTCTGTCTGGTTTGTAAGGCGGTGGTGTAAAATTCGGACTGTAGGGCCACAGTTCAGCGCTTTAATGTGGAACAGTTGGAGGGTGGGGACCGGAGCGGAGGTTGGCCTATTCTCTGAAGGGTCTACTTTAGTCACACCACCTGCTCCCCCTTTTATTCCCGGGCCTAACCAGTCAGGACAATATGAACAGCCGGCTGTTTGGTCTCAATACCTCGAACACACAGCACCAGACGTTGCAAGCCGTGTTAAGAAAAGATAAATTAAGTGATCAATACGTACTGGGACCTGTTTAGCAGTTGAGGGCAATGACAGATCAGACAAGTAAAAAAAAAAAAAAAAAAGTCAAACAGTCATGTCTTACACTGAGCCCGGGAGGAGGGGAGGGGGGCGAGCGATCGGAGGAGGCACAAGAGTCTCTGAGCAGATCCCGGGGTCACCATTTATGTCATGAGATGAAGACAATATCTAATGAGATAAACAATGTAGCAAATGTATCAATCGCTAAGTTCTCAAATAAGCTTTCATATGTCAACGTCACTTCAAAGGTCATTTTCCATCAGTCTTCGGCTTTCATTAAAATAATCCCTGGTGATCCTGCCATGAGGGTCCTTGTTTGGTCAGTTCCTGGTAATGGTGACAACCCTTTGTCTCTTGCGTTGTCACCAGGGCTTTATTTCTCAGAGAATAGTTGCCGGGACAGGGTCATGTAGAGCCCAGGGTGAACATGCCAAATTGCCCCCCCCCCCAAAAAAAAATGTATGATTAGGTGTCAGCAGAAACTCCCCCCCCCCAAAAGAAATCAAACACTAACCTGCATACTTCCCCCTAAGCATAAATCCCCCTTTCCCCCCCAGTATAAATCCACCCCCTGCTGAAAACGCCCCTCCTTCCACAAATCTTTGGTCCCCCCATCTGAAATCCTCTCTCTCCCCATATGCACCCAGCACAAATAATCCCCCCCCCCCACAAAAAAACAAAATCTTTCCCCTCCTAGCACAAATCCTCTACCCCTCAAACTTCCCCTCCAAGCACAAATGCTCTCTCCCCCACTCCAAATCCACCCTCCTAGCACAAATACCCTCCAATCATCCCTACTAGCATAACCCCCCCCCCCCCCAAAAAAAAAAATCAAACACTCCCCCTAAGCATAAATCCCTCTTTCCCCCAGTACAAATCCACCCCCTGCTGAAAAGGCCCCTCCTGGCACAAATCTTTGCACCCCCCCCCCATCTGAAATTCTCTTTCTCCCCATATACACCCAGCACAAATAAACCCCCCCTTCACAAAAAAACAAAAAACTTCCCCCTCCTAGCACAAATCCTCTACCCCTCAAACTTCCCCTCCAAGCACAAATCCTCTCTCCCCCACTCCAAATCCACCCTCTTAGCACAAATACCCTCCAATCATCCCTACTAGCATAACCCCCCCCCAAAAAAAATCAAACACTAATCTGCATACTCCCCCTAAGCATAACTCCCCCTTTCCCCCCAGTACAAATCCACCCCCTGCTGAAAACGGCCCTCCTGGCACAAATCTTTGCCCCCCCATCTGAAATCCTCTCTCTCCCCATATGCACCCAGCACAAATAATCCCCGCCCTTCCCAAAAAAACAAAAAACTTCCCCCTCCTAGCACAAATCCTCTACCCCTCAAACTTCCCCTCCAAGCACAAATCCTCTCTCCCTCACTCCAAATCCACCCTCCTAGCACAAATACCCTCCAATCATCCCTACTAGTATAAATCCTCCCCCCCCCAAAAAAATCGAACACTAATCTGCATACTCCCCCTAAGCATAAATCCCCCATTCCTCTCTGTGTAATTCCACACACCTGCTGAAATAGCCCCTCCTGGCACAAATCTTTGCCCCCCCATTTTCAAATCCTCTCTCTCCCCTTATGCCCCAAGCACAAATTAACCCCCCCCCCTAAAAAAAAATCAAACACTAATCTGCATTCTCCCCCTAAACAAACCCCCCCCTCCCCGCAGTACAATTATACCCCCCCCTACTGAAATCGCCCCTCCTGGAACAAATATTTGCCCCCATGGGGGTACTTTAAATCTTTCTTTTCTTTAATTTTTCTTTTATTTAAAATATTTTTTTTTTAACACTGTACCTTTATTTTTTTTTATTTATTTTTTTTTTTGGATCAACTTTATTGCTATCACAAGAGATTAACAACATCCCTAACGTTCTAATCTTTTATGTTATGTACTTTCCTGTATGTGATTTCAATAAATCTAATTGTTTAAAAATAATAAAAATAAAAATAAAATAAAATAAAATAAACATCCCTTGTGACAGCATGGGCCATGACAGGTCCTCTTAGTGTATTAGACCCCCAGATCTCTCCTCTGGGCACCAAAGCATCAGATCAAACTGAGATCGGTTTTCTCAGATTCTTCCACGAGCCAGACACCCGGAGGTGACAAAATCCTTGTCGCTTCCCGTTTCTGACATCACACAGTGGGAGGAACAAAGTTAGTCCAATGGGATGGGAGAGCCTGGTAAAGATGGGAGGGGGGGGGGGCGACAGGAAGGTGGGAGGACCCCCATCCGCCATCTGTAGAAGTGACCAAGTGGCTTTATAGCCACTTAAATCACTTCTACATAAAAGAGAATCACCACCCGAAAATGTTGATACCAGCATGATGTCTGTAGCCCCAGTATAACCCGTCGCTGTATCTAAAAGGCACAGAAGTGGTTAAAAAGCTGTCCTTGAGCTCCAGTCAGTGACTTTGCCTAGGCTGGGATGATGTCATCAGTCTGCTGCAGGCAGGAGGAAGCGTTTCCTCAGTCTCCCCTCCCATTCAACATTGTAACTTTGTAGCAAGGCTGGCTGATCTGTGTCAGACATTTGTGAACACAGCCAAGAACTGCACAGCAACCAGGATTTACATGACATGTGAGCCATTTCTGAGCCGTCACCTCAGTCCAGGAAGTCGATGGTGACCCTGGATGATTCCTGAACAAAGATGGCGCCGTCCTTCTGGAGAGGAAAGCAGATAAAGGCAGTGTCGGGGAGTACTGTGATCTCTGTGAGACGGAATAAATACCTGGAAGTGATACACTGACACATTACTCAGCATGCATAGACTAAACATGAAAAAATATACCGGTCCTCTTTAAATCTTTACACCAGTCAAATTCTTCTTTTCAAGTTTGGAAGGAGCGAGGAAAGGTTGGAGTCTTTGCTCCATTGCTGAGATTATTCCTCGCTTTCTGTACCAGTGATGATTTATGTGTCACTGTGTAGCATGGTGTCACCAGGACAGGAAGTGGGAGGAAATCTCCTCAGGGGGGACACGGACAGTGATGAAAACCTGACAAAGTCTCTAATCCTTTGCTACTCTGTCCAAAACTAAGTTGTTGTTTTTTTTTTTTAAAGTTGAGTCTTAATAAATTTGTGTTTTGATCGTTTATAATGGAAAGTGATTTCACCAGCGGTCGCCATCAGCAGCCCACCAATCTCCATCCTTCCTCCTGTTTTCTGTCTGATTCCATATGCTGGCTGCTCCCTCATCCCATATGCTTCCCATTAACACGCTGCAATTGTGTCTATTCTGTGACACCATATGCCACTCGGCATTGTCCGGAGACACTTTGTAGCTGTCATTGATCCAACACAAACAAACAAGGGGGGCCGGGTGGTGAAAATAAACTAACTGCAGGTTAGAGCCCCTCTGATGTGTAAAGAGGAGGATGGAACTCAATTGTCAGTGCCTGAAATAAAAACTGTCTGTTCTACGTCATAATTACCAGCCCTGTACCAGTGCAAGGATATGATGTAATGTAACATAACAGCACAGCAATTGTTTTAGATGTTGCCTCGATTGGTTGTGTATCGATTGTAGCAATTTTACAGAGCATCCCACATCATCTAGTACCTCCAAGAACCCCCAGAGCATCCGATATCATCTAGTACCTTCAAGAACTCTCCAGAGAATCCTATATCGTCTAGTCCCTTTAAGAACCCCGAGAGCATCCTGTGTCATCTAGTACCTTCAAAAAAAAAACAGAGAATCCTGTGTCATCTAGTACCTACAAGAGCCCCCAGAGCATCCTGTATCATTTAGTACCTTCGAGAACCCCCCAGAGTATCCTGTATCATTTAGTACCTTCAAGAACCCCCCAGAGTATCCTGTATCATTTAGTACCTTCAAGAACCCCCAGAGCATCCAATATCATCTAGTACCTCCAAGAACTCTCCAGAGAATCCTATATCATCTAGTCCCTTCAAGAACCCCCAGAGCATCCTGTGTCATCTAGTACCTTAAAAAAAACTGAGAATCCTGTGTCATCTAGTACCTCCAAGAGCCCCCAGAGCATCCTGTATCATTTAGTACCTTCAAGAACCCCCCCCCCCAGAGCATCATGTGTCATCTGGTACCTCCAAGAGCCCCCCAGAGCATCCTATGTCATCTAGTACCTCCAAGAACCTCTCAGAGCATCCTGTGTCCTCTAGTACATCCAAGAATTCTCCAGAGCATCCTGTATCATCTAGAACCTCCAAGAACCCCCCAGAGCATCCCGTGTCATCTAGTACATCCAAGAACTCTCCAGAATTACCTGTGTCATCTAGTGCCCCCCCCCCCCCCCAGAGCATCCAGTATCATCTAGTACCTCCAAGAACCCCCCAGAAGACCCTGTGTCATCTAGTTCCTCCAAGAGCCCCCCCAGGGCACCCTGTATTGTTTAGTACCTCCAAGAACCCCTGAGAACACCCTGTGTCATCTAGTTATACATGGGAGCTCCTCATCACATCAGAGTCAGCCCCAAGACATCAAAGACCCTGTTATCACTAACCCCCATCACATCAGAGCCTCCATTACATTTGAGTCCCCCCAGTCACAGAGCCCCCCCCCCAATCACACAGTCCTCTATCACAAAGCCCCCAATCAGAAAGTCTCCTCTTTACACCTGTGCCCTACATTTTGGCTTCTACAAAGTGGTAGAGGGTGGGAGGAGGCCACTATCCTAAATGTTGGGAGTGGCCCTGCATGTCGCCGGCCCTGGATCAGATTCATGCAGTCATAGTTCCAGTCAGAGCATCCTGTATCCTCTAGTACATCCAAGAATTCTCCAGAGCATCCTGTATCATCTAGAACCTCCAAGAACCCCCCAGAGCATCCTGTATCATCTAGTACCCCCCCCAAAAAAGAGCATCCTGTGTCATCTAGTGTCCCCCCTTCCCCAGAGCATCCTGTATCATCTAGTACCTCCAAGAACCCCCCTCCCCAGAACACCCTGTGTCATCTAGTTCCTCCAAGAGCCCCCAGGGCATCCTGTATCATCTAGTACCTCCAAGAACCCCTGAGAACACCCTGTGTCATCTAGTACCCCCCCTTGATCTAGTGACTTTGAACGTACCCTGTGCACCCCCTTGACTCCAGTGGCTTACAGAGAATCCTGTGTCATCTAGTGACTCAAGTGCACCCATGTATCATGCAGTGACTTCAAGAGCACGTATATGTGTCCCATGTCTCTTCAAGTGCACACTAGAGCACCCTGTATTACATAATGACTCCAAGTTCGTCCCTGTGTCTCCACCCCACTGCTCCCTGTTTCATTATGTGTGTGCCCCTGTGTCTCCAAATGCCCACAGATCACCCTATATCATCTAGTGACTCTAGTGACTTCATGTAAACCCATGTGCATGTCTCCAAGAGAACCCTGTGTCATCTAGTGACTCCAAGTGTGCCCCTGTGTACCTTTGTATCCCCAAGTGTACCCCAGTGTGCTCTGTGCCATCTAGGGACTCCTAGTGCACCCCTGTGTACCCCCATGTATCAGAGAGCATCCCAAAGCACCACGTGTCATCTAGTGACTCCATGTGCAGCTCAGTGCACCCTGTTTCATCCAGTGACTCCAGTGTCCCCCAGAGCATCCTGCGACACCTAGTGACTCCAAAAGCCCCCCAGAGTATTGTAGTCATCTAGAGACTCTAGTGTCCTCTAAAACATTCTGTTTCATCTAGTGACTCCAAAAGGCCCCCAGAGCATCCTGTGTCATCTAGTGACTCCAGTGCACCCCTGTGTCTCCAAGTGCACCCCAGAACACCCTTTGTCATACAGTGACTCCACGTGCACCCCCATATCTCCAAGTGCACCTCAGAGCACTGTGTCACCCAGTGGCTCCAGGTGCACCCCTGTGTCTCCAAGTGCACCCCAGAACACCCATTGTCATACAGTGACTCCACCTGCACCCCCATATCTCCAAGTGCACCTCAGAGCACTGTGTCACCCAGTGGCTCCAAGTGCACCCTGTGTCTCCAAGCACACCCCAGAACACCCTTTGTCATACAGTGACTCCACATGTACCCCCACATCTCCAAATGCACCTCAGAGCACTGTGTCACCCAGTGGCTCCAGCTGTGCTCCTGTGTCTCCAAGTGCACCCCAGAACACCCTTTGTCATACAGTGATTCCACGTGCACCCCCATATCTCCAAGTGCACCTCAGAGCACTGTGTCACCCAGTGGCTCCAGGTGCACCCCAGTGCACCCCTGTGCCACCAAGTGCACCTCAGAAAATTCTGTGTCATCTAGTAGCTCCAGTACACCCCCAATGGCTCCAGGTGCACCCCTGTGTCTCCAAGAACACCCCAGAATACCCTGTATTCTAGTGACTCAGTGCATCCTCATGTCTCTAGGTGCACCCCAGAACACCCTGTGAAATCGAGTGACTTCAGTGCACCCCTGTGTCCCTTAATGCACCCCAGAGAACCAACCCTGTGTCATCTAGTGATTCCGAGTGCACCCCAGAGCACTCTGTCCTCTAGTGATTCCTATGTGCGCCGGATGCGCCTCCATGACGCCAGTGTCTCCACACGTCTTCCAATATATTTCTGCATCATCTGAGCAGTCCTTCTCTCAGGAGCTATGGACCTCTGTATTCTTAATGGGATGTGTGGCCATGCTACGTGATGAAATCGTTCCATGAGCACATGGGAAAAACGATAAGAAAACATTGTAGCACATGTGTAAACTTTGGGTGTGGAATCGATCTCAGGCCCCCTGTGTGTTCCCCTTTAAGTAAACTGCTACAGTTTCCCTCTGTAATGGCTTCATTTGTATTGTTTACTGAACAAGGCGGACAAGTCAACTTTCCCGTTAGCTTATTTCTGGTTTCACAATCTCTGAGCCAATCGTGACCACAGCTGCTCAAACAGTGTCGGCTTGTTATTTTTCCTGCATTAAAATGGCTTGAAACTCAATGACCAGCCAACGTTGAAAGCCCCTCTTCTGAGTGATCGGCGGCGCGTTTGATGCCTTGGGGGGAAGTTAAATCCCGATGTAGCCATCCAATAAACCCCTATAGAAACTACAGAGGTGTTTATGGATTTCAATCTTCTCTGGTATTCTCCTAAAGCCAGGGCCCAGGGAGGATTGTCGTTCCCTCAAGTGGCACTTGAGCCTGGCCTAAGAGTTCCATAGCTGTCCCAATCTCTGGGCTCCCATTGTCATGGGGGAGAAATCGCCTTAGCCTACCCCGAAAACACGGAGGTGCTAAGGGCCCAGCCAGACAAAGCCGGCCCGGTGAACAAAAGACCTGAGCCGAGGAGACAAAATTGAGTCTGTCCTGTGCAAACACACCGTCCAATGAATCCAGCCATTGCTCCGCCTAGCCAATTAGTTTGATCCAGTCCGGAGTAGATTGCAACATTGGTTCACACAAACGCTAATACTTCTAATCCCTTCCACACATGCAGAGTGCGCGTTCCCCATTGCGGATTCATTTACTAAGCCACCCAAGCTGGCCGGGCCGGGGAAGGGGGTCTTGTTCAGCTGTAATCAGCTAATGAGGGGTATGCAAATGATGAGATTATGGGATTATCACTTGTCTAACTAACTGCATTCCACTCTCCCTGACACTGAGCTAATACAGGTGTTAGTAAATGAGCTGAGTAATGAGGGGCACCGCTGCAAGCTTACAGCGTGCTATGCACACAGGGACAGTGTGACATTCCCATCTCTACAACTCCAAATTCCATGCGCAGTGCCGGCCCTATCATGGGTCACAGTGGGTCCATTGGACCCAGGTAGAACTTTGAGAGGGGCAGCAAATTGAACCACGGCCACCTCTCCTTCTCTTCTATTTGCAGAGCAAATTGATGACCAGCAGTTTGTGTGTCATGATGACAACTGTACCCCCGGGCCACTCCACCTGCCCTTTTACTACCCTAGCCCACCCCTATACTGCCCTAGCCTGTCTATATACTACCCTAGCCAGTCTATATACCCTAGCCTGCCCCTATACTGCCTTAACCTGTCCATATTCCACCCTAGCCTGTCTATATATTACCCTAGCCTGTCCATATACTACCCTAGCCTATCCATATAAGACCCTAGCCTGTCTATATACTTTCCTAGCCTGCCCCTATACTACCCTAGCCTGTCTATATACCCTAGCCTGCTCCTATACTACCCTAGCCTGTCTATATACCCTAGCCTGCTCCTATACTGCCTTAACCTGTCCATATACTACCCTAGCCTGTCTATATACTACTCAAGCCTGTCTATATACCCTAGCCTGCCCCTATACTGCCTTAACCTGTCCATATACTACCCTAGCCTGTCTATATATTACCATAGCCTGTCCATATACTACCCTAGCCTATCCATATAAGACCCTAGCCTGTCTATATACTACCCTAGCCTGCCCCTATACTACCCTAGCCTGTCTATATACCCTAGCCTGCCCCTATACTGCCTTAACCTGTCCATATACTACCCTAGCCTGTCTATATACTACCCTAGCCGGTCCATATACTACCCTAGCCTGTCTATATACTACCCTAGCTCGTCTATATACTACCCTAGCTCATCTACATACTACCCTAGCTTGTCTATATACCCTAGCCTGCCCTTATACTGCCATATACTACCGTAGCCTGTCCATATACTAACCTAGCCTGTCTATATACTACCCTAGCCTGCCCCTATACTAACCTAGCCTGTCTATGTACTACCCTAGCTTGTCTATATACTATGTTAGCTTGTCTATATACCCTAGCCTGCCCCTATACTGCCTTAACCTGTCCATATACTACCCTAGCCTGTCTATATACTACCCTAGCCTGTCCATATACTACCCTAGCCTGTCTATATACTACCCTAGCTTGCCCCTATACTACCCTAGCTCGTCTATATACTACCCTAGCTTGTCTATATACCCTAGCCTGCCCTTATACTGCCATATACTACCCTAGCCTGTCTATATACTACCCTAGTCGGTCCATATACTACCCTAGCCTGTCTATATACTACCCTAGCTTGCCCCTATGCTACCCTAGCTCGTCTATATACTACCCTAGCTTGTCTATATACCCTAGCCTGCCCTTATACTGCCATATACTAACCTAGCCTGTCTATATACTACCCTAGCCTGTCCATATACTACCCTAGCCTGTCTATATACTACCCTAGCCTGCCCCTATACTAACCTAGCCTGTCTATGTACTACCCTAGCTTGTCTATATACTATGTTAGTTTGTCTATATACCCTAGCCTGCCCCTATACTGCCTTAACCTGTCCATATACTACCCTAGCCTGTCTATATACCACCCTAGCCTGTCCATATACTACCCTAGCCTGTCCATATACTACTCTAGCCTCTACATATATAGCCTGCCCCTTTACTACCCTAGCCTGTCTATATACCCTAACTTGCCCCTATACTACCCTAGCCTGTCTATATACCCTAACTTGCCCCTATACTACCCTAGCCTGTCTATTTACTACCCTAGCCTGCCCCTATACTGCCCTAGCCGCCCCTTGGAATTGAACATAATGGTATGTCATATAATTTTGCATATAGACAAGGTGCTGTTGCATGTTAACTTGACTTCCTGATAAATTTTATATTAGTTTGAATTATCATGATATAAAAATAATGGATGTGGGGGCCTTTTGGTGGTCGTGATATTTTTTTTTGGGGGGGGGGGCAGCATTTCATTCTTGGACCCAGGCAGCACAATGTCTTGGGCCAGCCCTGTGCGTCACCTTATCACAAGTCATTCCCCTCAGCCTGTAGGACCTGCTAATAATTCAGTTTGCTATTTGATCATTTTACATTCTATAAATGGCGATTTCAGACCCCTTTTGGGTGAAGTTCTGCTTTAAAGCAGCGGTAAACTGCATTTATTTTTTTTTTTAACCCTGTAAGACAATGGCATAATGTGCTAGTATGCATCGCATACTAGCACATTATGAAATACTTACCTTAGAATGAAGACCTCCAGTGGCATACTGTCACCGCTGAAGGTGCTGCCATCTTCACCAGTTCCTCCTTTCCAGGTTTGCTTCCTCCAGCCATTTGATTGGCCGCGCGATGACGCCATGGACCGCAGCACCGCACCACATACTAGACATGTGCACTGCTGAAAAATTTGTTCATTTTCATTTTTGATTCATTCGTTTTTTTTTTTGTTTTTCGGGTCATTCATTATGATCACAATTCCTAAATTCGAAAACTCGTGAATTAGTAAATTTACTAATAGTTTCGTAAATTCGAAAATCCAAAAGTCAGAAAATAAGAAAAAAAATCTGAAAATTATAAATAATAACTAATTAACTAATAATAACTAACTATTAACTCGTAGGTATTGGAATTTCCTTTCAAATTTGGCTGTTGAAAATGTGAACGTAACGAATACGAATTTATCCGAAGTCACAAAGTATACGAAATAACGAATGCCGCATCTAAACAAATGAAACGGAATGAATTAATAATAAATAATAATAATAAAAAGTTTTTATTATTATTATTATTGTTACTTATTATTATTAATGTGTTACGTTCCATTCGTTTAGCTACGGCATTCGTTATTTCGGATAATTCGTAACTTCGGATAAATTCGTATTCGTTTCGTTCACTAACAGCCAAATTTGAAATTTGCAATTCCAATACCTAGAATTTAAAAGTTATTACAGTATCTCAGATTTTCGAATTTTCAGGGTTTTTTTTTTGGATTTCTGAATTTCTGAAATTTTCCAATTTACGAATTTTTGAATATTCGAATAGTTAAAAAACAAATTCGGAACTAAACAAATTGCACATGTCTACCACATACTGAAAACGCTACTTAATTCATTTTTAAGCTTCAAAGCAAACTCCCTCATCCATTCATGTCTGAGTGGTTTATTTTGTTGAGGACTCACTTTGAAAAATGCCCCCATGCCCCCCGCAGCATTTCTAGCTGCCGCTGCTGCAGATCATTTATGAAGCTTTTACTTCCTGGAATCCATCTGCCCCCTTAGCTCAGCCATGCAGGCAGGAGGGTGTGCTTAGCTGAGAAAGCCCCTCCTCCCATGAAGATTACTGGGATGTATGACATCATCGTGGCCTAGGCCAGAAACCTGGAAGACACTGAAGAAATGTAAAAAAAAAAAAAAAGTTTGACCACTTGCTGACCAAGCCCTTTCTGGCACAATATATACATATATATTTTTTTAGCAGAGACACTAGAGAATAAAATGGCAATTGTTGCGATATTTTATGTCACACGGTATTTGCACAGCTGTTTTTCAAACGCAATTTTTATTGTGGAAAAAATACACTTTGTAGAATTTTAAAGCAACAAAACACAATACGTAACCCATTTTGTAGGGTATAAAAGATGATGTTATGCAGAGTAAATAGATACCAAACATGTCACACTTTAAAATTGCGCTCGCTTGTGGGATGGTGACTTCAATACTTAAAAATCTCCATAGGCGACACTTTAAAATTTTTTACAAGTTACCACTTTAGAGTTCAGAGGGGGTCTTGCGTTCGATTCATTGCTCTCGCTGTAATGTTTGCGGCGATAGCACACCTGTGTGTTGCAAACACCGTTTACATATGCGTACGTGACTTACGTATGCGTTCGCTTCTGTGTGCGAGCACGGAACGATGGAGGCGCATTTTTTTTGTTTTCTTATTTTATTTTATATTATTATTTTGTTTTTTATTTTTACATGGTCCCTTTTTAGCACTTTTATTCCTATTACAAGGAATGTAAACATCCTTTGCAATAAAAATAAGGGATGACAGGTCCTCTTTATGGAGATATCTGGGGTCAATAAGACCTTTAAAAGCAAAAGATTAAAAAAAAAAAAAAAAAAAAGTGATCTTTTGCTTTAAAAAAAAAAATAGTCTGTGGTCAATAAGACCCCAAATCTCTTCTCTACCTTTAAAAGCAAAAGATAAAAAAAATAATAAAAAAGTGATCTTTTGCTTTAAAAAAAAAAAGTTTACTTCTGCCCTAGACCGGAAGTGACGTCATAATGTCGCTCCGGTCCTCCAAGACCATAGAGGCAATCAGAGACGATCTGGACTCCCTGGTAACCTCTATGGCCAGCCGCACCACCTGTCGGATCGTTTCTCGGGCGCGCCAGTAAAAACGGTAAGCCCCAAAAACACCGGTGAGCGGAGGGGGGGGGGGGGGGGGACATTTCCTCCTGCTGCTTCTGAAAGCGATCCACCCATCTCTACAATTTCTAAAACAGAGTAAGGGATGGAGGACAGATTAATCCGTCCCTTTTTTCTGCAGCCTCAGCTACACAGAATGAATGAACAGGAATAGCTCTGTGCAGAGCTTCCCATTTATTCATAAATGGAAGCATAGAAAACACAGTTTACTATGCCTCAGCTATGAATTAAAAAAAAAAAAACAGTCAGTGATTGGTACCGATCACTGACTCTATTCATTAAGACAAGGAAGGGGCTGGTAAATTACATATCTACTGGCCCCTTCCCCACACCCTATCCTGACAGATCCCCCTCAACAGCCGTCAGGAGGTGGAAACCCGGCAGTGCTGCGGGAGGGGGGTGGTGACAGGGGGCCAGGGAAGCACACGGTGGGCAGCAGGACAGAGATAGGGAGGCAGCGAGAGCAGCATGTGGAGGAGCCGATGCCCTTCATTTCTCTCCCCAGCAACCGCTGAATGTCTGCGGGAGGGAGAGAAGGAGAAGCGGGCACTCAGCAGCTACATGCAGGGATCGGCTCCGCTACATGCCGTCGCCAACCCGCCGCCCTGGTATTCAGGCATACAGGGAGGCCGCACAGGTCTTCACCCTAGAAAGAAAAACATGAATAGTCAGCAGCTACAAATACTGTAGCTGACTTTTAATAAAAGGACACTTACCTGTCCAGGGATCCACCATGCTGAGTGTAGGAAGCCGGCTGTGGCCCTTTGAAGCTTGTAAAAAAAAAAATCCTGATCACTTCCCCAGAGTAGTATAGTGTTACTATGATAACACTGTATTGCTCTCGTCACAGTGTGTTTAAAAAAAATTACTTAAAAAAAGAAAAAAAAATGTAATGAAAAATAAAAATAAAAATAAACAAAAATGTAAAAAAAAAAATAAACAAAAATGTAAAAAAAAAATTTCCTTTTTTTTTTTTTGTTACATGCTGTCACCAGTCAATCAGTGTCCCTAATCACCACCACACCAGTTATAAGATAAGGCTGTACTGCACTGGTGACAGTATGTAATTAAAAAAAAAAAAAAAAGTGATTTTTTTTTTTAATTCTTCATTTTCCTAAAAAATTGTGACAAAAAAATTACAACTTCAAAAAACTTGCCATGCCTCTTCCTAAATACATTGGACTGTCTACTTTCCGAGAGGGGGTCATTCAGGGGGTATTTGTACTGTCCTGACATTTTCAGGCCTCAAGAAATAAGATAGGCCGTCAGTACATCAGGATTGATCGATTTTCAGATCCAGTCTTTTTTTTTTAGCAAAAAATAAAAAAAAAACCCAGTGGTGATTAAATACCACTAAAAAAAAAGCTCTATTTGTGTGAAAAAAATTATAAAAATGTCATTTGGGTACAGTGGTGCATGACCGCGCAATTGTCATTCAAAGTGTGAGAGCGCTGAAAGCTGAAAATTGGCCTGGGCAGGAAGGGGGTAAAAGTTCCCTGCATTGAAGCGGTTAAGTAGTTCTGCTACAGGGACTTGGTGGTTAACACTTCTGGCTTGCAGCACTGGGGTCCTCATTTCGAATACCGGTCAGGACACTATCTGCATGGAGTCTGCATGTTCTCCCCGTGCTTGCATGGGTTTCCTCCAATTATTTTGGCTCCTGTCTAAATTGGCCTTGGAATATGTATGCATGTGAAACAGTGGCCTTAGATTGTAAGCTCTTGAGGGCAGGACTGCTTTGCATGTACAATTTGCACTCGCCAGCCACTTTATTAGGTACACCTATTCAATTGCTTGGTACCACAAATTGCTGATCAGCCAATCACATTCCTCCCAACATTTTGAGATGGGAATGAGGGACACCTACTAGCAAACGTATGTAGGAATAGGACACACCCCCTGCCACACCCCCTTAAAGGAGAATTAACCAAAAAAAAGGTTAATTAAATCCAGAAGAGCTTTTTTTTTACAACTACAATTCCTTTATATTGGCTTTAAAAATTTACAAATGCAGCAATTTAGAATTTGGATGAAAGGTTTAGCACTGGGAAACACTTTTGAAAGATAAAAAGTGCATTTTATATACAACTATATGGATCAGACCAAAATGAGGGACAAATGAGGGGGAAAGAGGGACAGAGGGACATTGCTCCAAATCAGGGACAGTCCCTCGAAATCAGGGACAGTTGATTGCAGGTATGCAATCACATGGCAGCAACTCAATGCATTTAGGCATCTAGATGTGGTAAAGACTGAGCATCAGAATGGGGAAGAAAGGGGATTTAAGTGACGTTGAACGTGCCATGGCTGTTGGTGCCAGACGGGCCGGTCTGAGTATTTCTGGGAATTTCACACACAACCATCTCTCGGGTTTAAAGAGAATGGTGGGAAAAAGAGAAAATATCCAGTGAGCGGCAGTTGTGTGAAGGAAAATGCCTTGTTGAGGTCAGAGGAGAATGGGCAGACTGGTTCCAGATGATAGAAAGGCAACAGTAACTCAAATAACCCCTCGTTACATCCAAGGTATGCAGAATACCATCTCTGAACACACAACACATCCAACCTTGAAGCAGATGGGCTACAGAAGCAGAAGACCACACCGGGTGCCACTCCTGTCAGATAAGAACAGGAAACTGAGGCTACAATTGGCACAGGATCACCAAAATCAGACAATAGAAGATTGGAAAAACGTTGCCTGGTCTGATGAGTCTGGATATCAGCTGCGACATTCAGATGGTGGGCTCAGAATTTGGGACATGGATCCATCCTGTCTTGTATCACCGGTTCAGGCTGGTGATGGGGGTGTAATGGTGTGGGGGATGGGGTATCACCGGTTCAGGCTGGTGGTGGGGGGGTGTCATGGTGTGGGGGGTATTTTCTTGGCACACTTTGGGCCCCTTAGTACCAATTGAGCATTGTTTATACACCACGGCCCCCCTGAGTATTGTTGCTGACCATGTCCATCCCTTTATGACTACAGTGTCCCCATCTTCTGATGGCTCCTTCCAGCAGGATAATGCACCATGTCACAAAGCTCCAATCATCTCACCACTGGACAATGAGGTCCCTGTACTCCAATGGCCTCCACACTCACCACATCCCATCCAATAGAGCACCTTTGGGATGTGGTGGAAAGGGAGATTTGCATCATGGATGTGCACAGGGCCATCTTTGACGAGGGGCAAAAGGGGCAGCTGCCCCAGGCCTAGTCATTACTGTGGAGCCCAAAGCAGCTGCCACTTGAGCCCCTTGTCATAGAGAGTGCCGGTCCACTGGCGACGGAGAGCAGGGCATCGAAGCTAAATCCACCAAGCCAGTGCCAACAGAGGTTTCCTCGGTTGGAGGCTGCAGGGTATGCAAACAGCACAAGGCTGGCTAGGACTGAGAACCCGGGAGGGAGAAGACCTCCACCGCCTCCCTGACCTGCACAGCATCCCTGGTACCTCCCAGAGCCTGGACTCCTTCTTCAACCTCCTCTCCGCTCCCAGCTACAACATCAATAGGAGGGCAGGCTGACTGGGGGCCCAGAGGAAGAGGACGAGGATTGGCAGGAGGTAGGTACATCACACACACCCCCCCAGAGGCAGGGGCTGGGACAGGGGGGCACAGGAGGGACTGCAGATAGGGGCAGGGCTAAGGGGTCTCTCTCTCACCCCCTCTCTCTCACCCCCCTTCCTCATCCCCTCTACCACTCCGCCCTCTCTCACCCCTGCACCCCCTCTCTCTCTCACCCCCCCCTCTCTCTCTTACCCCCTATCTCTCCCAACCTCTCTCTCTCTCACCCCCTTTCTCACCCCCCCTCTCTCTCTCTCTCTCACCCCCCTCTCGCTCATCCCTCCTCACCCCCCTCTCTCTCCCACCCTCTCTCTCTCTCACCCCCTTTCTCACCCCCCTCTCTCTCTCTCTCACCCCCCTCTCGCTCATCCCTCCTCACCCCCCTCTCCCTCCCACCCTCTTTCTCTCACACCCCTCTTTCTCATCCTCTCTCTCTCTCTCTCTCTCACCCCCCTCTCTCTCACCCCCTCTCCCACCCCCATCCCTCTCTCTCACCCTCTCCCTCTCTCACCCCCTCTCTCTTTTACCTCCCTCTCTGTCATCCCCCTTCACCCACCCCCCTCTCTCTCACCCCTGCCCCCCTCTGTCACCCCCTCTCCCTTTCATCGCTCTCTCACCCCCATTCCTCTCTCTCACTCCGCCTCTCTCTCTCCTATCTCTCTCTTACTCCCCTCTCTCTCTCACCCCACCTCTCTCTCTTAATTCCACTCTCTCCCCTACCCCCTCTCTCTCTCACCCCCCTCTCTCTCATCTCTCTTTCTCACTTCCCCTCTCTCTCTCGCCCCCTCTATCTTTCACCCCCCCCCCCCTCTCTCATCTCTCTTTCTCACTTCCCCTTTTTCTCTCACCCCCTCTCTCTCATCTCTCTTTCTCACTTCCCCTTTCTCTCTCACCTCCTATATCTTTCACCCCCCCCCCCTCTCTCATCCCTCTTCTCCCCCCCCCCCCCCCAATAGCAGGTAGAGTGCAAAATTGCATGCAAGCAGGACCTGGGGGCCCCAAGAAAATGTTTGCCCAGGCTCCAATTAATATTAAAGATGGCCCTGGATGTGCAGCCGACAAATCTGCAGGAACTGTGTGATGTTATCATGTCACTATGGAGCAAAATCTCTGAGGAACGTTTCCAACACCTTGTTGTATCTATTCCACCAAGAATGAAGGCAGTTCTGAAGGCAACAGGGGGTCCAACCCAGTACTAGCAAGGTGGACCCTAATAAAGTGGCCGGTGAGTGTATATAAACTGTTGTGAATATTCTCAGCGCCTGTAATAAATAAATAAATAATGTACGGTTGGCGCCTGTAGGTATTGCCGTTGGCCTACGCCTCTTGTTTGTTCCAATCTTCCTTCAACATCTATGAAGATTCACACGAGAAGCGTCCCCCTCGCCGTTAATTGTGAGCGACACTTGAAAAGCCGCCGCGCGGTATTATTAGCCCCTTTTGTTTAGTGTAAATCAATAGCAGATTTATATCAAACTGATGATGGCATCCCTCCCCATCGGGGACTAATAAAATTATGTATTCCTTAATTTTTTAAGAGGATTACCCGAGCCAGCTGACCCCAAGCCGCGCGCCGCCGCTCGACGCCATTCACAGGCCGTAAGTATTAGAGGCGTCTCAATATGAAGAGAGACACTTGCAATTCAAGCAATATTGTTAATGAATTTAATCCTCGGTGCCACGTCAGCTGTGTCCCCGGCCCCGGGCTCCGGAGGGGTCCCCTCTGCCAGGTACCGAGGGCCTGGCGGTGGGGCCCCGGCGGACAATGAGAGACAGACTGCGGCGTTCGGCTTCATTAATGATAATCATTAGTATTCCGATGTGAAAACAGTCAGCGTTGCGTAACCCTTTATCCAGTCTCTTTGCGGGAGGGGGACTCTTTGTGAAGGTTGGTTCAGCTGCTCGGTATCAGACGGTGTCAGGGGAGCCGGGTGGAGTCAGGTGATGGCTGTCACATTTGGCAGCAAAGCCGGGAGCCCGAGGGAAAAAAAAAAAAAACCAACAACGAATGATCCGGGCAGGGGCCCATTCACCTCTGTCCCGCGCAGCTGTTTGGAAGTTCATCCTGCAAAATGGTAGTTTAGATAAACCGCTCTGCCAATCTTCTGCCATACGGGCAACCCGGGGCGAGTCTGGGGGGACCCTGGGAAAGTCCAGACGACCCCCTCACATAAATGACTCGGCAAAAAGCAGTGCATTCCAGGAACTGTATGAGTTAATGCATCAAATGATAGTATTTAGTGGATCCGTAACTTTTTTTAATTTGTCGTCTTTATTTAGCTGTACATGCGGGCCAAGCTGTCCGGTCAAGATGTCAGTTACTGGGGCTGGGGCTAAACGTACAACACAACTGGGGAGGGGGGGCTGGGGGGTGCCGACGGGAGGAACTCCACCCTTACAATCAAAAATAAAGATTTTTAATCCTAAAACGTTATGTCTTTATTGATATGTATATGCGGGCCAAGCTGTAAAGTCAAAGTGTCAGTTACAGGGGTTGGGACTAACTGTAAAACACAACAGGGGGGGCGCTGACAAAGAGCAGATTTTATTCACATGGTTTAAAATGTAGCTAAACCCAAAAGCTTAAAGAGGAGCTCCACCTTTACAATCAAAATTATTATTTTTTTTAATCATAAAACATTATGTCTATATATATATATATATATATATATATATATATATATATATATATATATATATATATATATATATATATATATATATATATATATATATATATATATATATATAGGCCAAGCTGTCCGGTCGGGATGTCAGTTACTGGGGTCGGGGCGCTGGGGGGGTGTTAAAGCTTAACAAAGCTTAAAGATGAATTCTACCCTTACAATCAAAAATAAAAAATTTTAATCCTAAAACGTTATGTCTTTATTGATATGTATATGCGGGCCAAGCTGTCCGGTCAAAGTGTCAGTTACAGGGGTTGGGAGTTGGGACTAACCGTAAAACACAATGGGTGGGGGGGGGGGGGGGGGCGCTGACAAAGGGCAGATTTTATTCACATGGTTTAAAATGTAGCTAAACCCAAATGCTTAAAGAGGAACGCCACCCTTACAATCAAAAATAATTTTTTTAATCACAAAACATCATGTCTTTATATAATATAATGTATATGTAGGTTAACAGTACAACACAACTGGGGGGGGGGCTGGGGGGTGTTGGCAAAGCTTAAACAGGAATTCTACCCTTACAATAAAAAATAAACATTTAAAATGTTGAAATGTTATGTCTTTATTGATATGTATATGCGGGCCAAGCTGTCCGGTCAAGGTGTCAATTGCAGGGGTTGGGATTAACTGTAAAACACAATGTGGGGCGCTGACAAAGGGCAGATTTTATTCACATTGTTTAAAATGTAGCTAAACCCAAAAGCTTATAGAAGAATTCCACCCTTACAATCAAAAAATATTGTTTTAAAAACGTAAAACATTATGTCTCTATTGATATGTATATGCGGGCCAAGCTGTCCGGTCAAGTTGTCAGCTACAGGGGTTGGGAGGAAGGCTGGGTTCACATATATGCAACATGGATGCGTTTTTAACCACATCCAATTCGCATAACATGTGAATGTGACCGGCTTTCAATGGAGCCGGTTCACACGTGTGTGGGGCCGCCGCGGTGCGGTTTTGAAAAGGGACCTGTGAGTTTTTTGGGTCTGGTTCAGGAACAAATTCAGTAAAAAATTTGCACCTGAATTGCACCTGAACTGGTCAACAGAAATACACCGGACTGCGGACTGCAAACCGCAGCCGCATATATGTGAACCCATATATAACTATTATGCCGTGTACACACGGGCGGACTTTTCAGCATCAATGGTCCGACGGTCTTTCCGATGGAGTTACTACAGACTTTCGAATGACCGGACTTGCCCACACACGACTAAAGTCCGTTTGAAAGTCCGTTGGTTTGAACGTGATGACGTACGAAGGGACTAGAATAAGGAAGTTCATAGCCAGTAGCCAATAGCTGCCCTTTTTGTCCGTCGGACTAGTATACAGACGAACGGATTTTTCAACCGGACTCGAGTACGTCAGAAAGATTTGAAACATGTTCTAAATCTAAAGTCCGTCTGATTTTTCGACAGCAAAGGTCCGATGAAGCCCACACACGATCAAATTGTCCGGCGGATTCGTTCCGTCGGACCTTTGCTGCCGAAAAGTCCACTCGTGTGTAGACGGCATAAAACACAATTGAGGGCGCTGACAAAGAGCAGATTTTATTCACATAGTTTAAAGTGTAGCTAAACCCAAAAGCTTAAGGAGGAACTCCACCTTTACAATAAAAAATATATTTTTTAAAATCCTAACACGTTATGTGTTTATTGATATGTATATGCGGGCCAAGCTGTCCGGTCAGGAGGTCAGTTTACGCATTCCCGTGCAGAGTATTTTTTTAGAAGCCCATTCATTTCAATGGACCACCAAACGCGTGGGAAAACGCAAAGGGGTGCAGGCACGGTTTTTTAACTCTGGTTTCAGCCAGGCCTTGGCAAAGTTCCTTATTACAGGCAGGGACCGTGGCCCCCTATAGTGTAGCAAAAGAAATTGCTGGGGCTAGCTGCCCTCTTGGGTGGACTACTCATCCCAGTCAGCCCCTTGCTGACCCTGACAGCCCTCCCAGCTGCAGCGGCCCGACTTCACTGCCAGTAACATCACAGTCTCTCCCGCTGGCTCTACATCCATCTCAGACTGCACACTCCCAGTCCGCTCCGGCATGCCTCTCCCAGCTCTCCCAACTGTGCCTGTCACTCACCGACACCCGATGGATCCCTCCTGGAGACTTGCCCGGCAGTATTCCCCGCTGTCCTCTCCTGCTCCTGTTCAGGACACCCCTTGGGTTGTGTGGAGTTCCTGTTCAGCTCCGAGCCCCCTGGACCAAGGTCACCCCCCTGGCCCAAGGTCACCCCCCCAAGACTAAGGGGCTCCCTCCAAAGCCCCCAACAGCCTAACACTCCATCTCCAGTTCTTCCACCCGAACAGCTCCTGCCCAGCTGGGCTGACTCTAGGTATTTAAGGAGGCCTGCCCCCCTGCCAATCCAGGTTGGGGATTGGTCAGGGCTCCTTAGAACCCCCCTTAGACAGCTCCGCCTCTCTTCCCCACCTTCCTTCTAAAAGCCTCTTGAAGCGGAAGGGAGGTAACCGAAAGATAAGAACTAGCTGGGAGTCACCAGCCTACTCTAAGCCACTCCCAGCCCACAGATCAAAACAAATAGACCTAGGCCTGCCTAAATTTACCTGCACCATGGAAAAATCTCACTCTAGCACCTACACCAGGTAGAGGGTGCTACACGTGTCTTTCCTGCACCACAAGTGATGTGAAAATGCATAAAAAGTGTTTGCTGGAAATGAACTTTAGGCCCCATTCACCGCTGACCGATCTGAAGCATGTTTACAAAAGTGCTTCAACGATCGACACCAGATTTCCATTATAGTCTATGATGCCTGTGACGGGGGCTTTTGGGGGGGACTAGGGGCTTGCCTCCTACCCACTGATTATTTTGGCCCATGGAGGAGCCTGGGGATTTTATCTGCTTCTCCCCATCAGAGAATGGAGTAGAGCTCAGTTCAGCCTCTGATCCCATGGAGAGAGCCGATCATTCTCTAATGATGGACAACGACGTGATGAACGCTGAGAGCGAGGCTTGGACTACTTCTCTGAATAAAAACAACACAGCTTCCCTTCTGGAGTGGATGGAAAACTGTAATATTAACCACTTCAATAACGGGCACTTTTCAGCACTGTTGCACTTTGCGACAATTGCGCGGTCATGCAGCACTGTACCCATTAGAAAATTTTATCATTTTTTTCACACAAATAGAGCTTTCTTTTGGTGGTATTTATTTTCTCTACTGCATTTTTTTAATTTTTGCTAAATAAACAAATAAAGACCAAAAATTAAAAGAAAAAAGTTTTCATAGTTTGTTATATCACTTTGCAAACAGGTCATTTTTCTCTTACACTGATGGGCACTGATAGGCAGCACTGATGGGCACTGATAAGTGGCACTGATAGGCTGCACTGATGAGGCGGCACTGATAGGCTTCACTGATGGGCACTGATGAGGAGGCACTGATAGGCAGCACTGATGGGCACTGATAGGTGGCACTGATGGGCACTGATAGACTGCACTGATGGGCACTGATAGGTGGCACTGATGGGCACTGATAGACTGCACTGATGAGGCGGCACTGATAGGCTTCACTGATGGGCACTGATGAGGAGGCACTGATAGGCAGCACTGATGGGCACTGATAGGTGGCACTGATGGGCACTGATAGACTGCACTGATGAGGCGGCACTGATAGGCTTCACTGATGGGCACTGATGAGGTGGCACTGATAGGCAGCACTGATGGGCACTGATAGGCTGCACTGATGAGGCGGCACTGATAGGCTTCACTGATGGGCACTGATGAGGAGGCACTGATAGGCAGCACTGATTGGCACTGATAGACTGCACTGAGGGGCACTGATGAGGCGTCACTGATATGCACTGATTAGGCAACACTGGTAGGCACTGTTAGGTGGCACTGATGGACACTAATGGGTGGCACTGATGGGCACTGATAGGCAGCACTGATGGCTACTGGTAGACGGCACTGATGGGTGACACTAATGAAGAGGCACTGATGAGGAGGCACTGATGGGCACTGATTGGCAGCATTGGTGGGCACTGATTGGCAGCACTGGTGGGCACTGATTGGAATGCACTGATAATCAGTGCAGATGTCCCTTTTAGAGAAGCCAGTTATCAGCTCTCTTCTCCTCTCCTCAGGCTGTCAGCATAAGGAAAGGAGTGCCGATAACCAGCTTCTGTTTACATCCGTGATCAGCTGTGATTGGACACAGCTAATCACGTGGTAAAGAGCCGCTGATTGGCTCTTTACTTCAATCTGTCATCAGCAGTGTCCGGAGAATACTGTGATCACAGAGCGTGCCACCCGCACCCTGCATCGGGCGGGTGCAATCATGGGATGCCATCATTTGACGGCGTCCCAGAACTAGCCGCCTGCACTGTAGCCACCATTCGGCTATAGCGCACTCGGCAAGTGGTTAACCTTGTACAGGTGAATGGTCAGAGGAAATATGGTGGCCCTCCGGTAGACTTGGTTGGAGAAGCTTCTCCACTTGGGACAGAAATATTTATCAACAATATCCCTCAAGAAATTTATGAAGATAAATAATTTCCACTTTTTCAGACTGCTGGAACATTGTAGGAGTTTTGTGTTATGATGACCGACCTAGTGAACAGATTACACCAGTGAAAGCTGGTTAATGAGATTTGGACAGCCCTGGGTATTCTTTCTAGGAAACTGGTGCCCAACTGCCTGGGTAGGCACTGACTTAAGTCACCTAGGCTTGTCTAGGTGACTAGTTGTTAATTAATTAGATTACTTTTTAATTTGATCACTGTTAGCTGTTAGTTGCTAGCTTAGCTTATGTTTATGTCAGCTGTCCATTAGATGTACTGATGATATTACTGTTTACAGTTTGCATTGTTTAGGATAATGTGATCAACCTGCTATCTGATTTTGTGTGGTATATATTCTCTGTAACAATAAAGTCAGTTCCAGTTTGCACCTAAGCTAGTGTTGTCTCTGTGCTGTATTTTTTGGGGATTTTATGTGATAGACCAACACAAAGTGGCTCATAGTTGTGAAGTGGAAGGAAAATGATAAATGTTTTTCAAAATTGTTTGCAAATAAACATACAGCCAGAGCTACAATGGAATGGTTTAGATCAAAGCATATTAATGTGTTAGAATGTCCCAGTCACAGTCCAGACCTAAATTATTATTTGTTTTTATTTTTACACTGTCTTTAAAAAAAAAAAAACAAAACACTTTTATTAGACATGTGCACTGCCGAAAACATTTGTTTGTTTTTATTTCATTTGGTTTTTTTTTTGTTTTTTTTTTTGGGTCATCAGTTATGATCGAAATTTGTGAATTTGTAAATTCGTAAATTCGAAAATTCAAAAATCTGAAATTCCGGAAATTCGAAAATTTTTAAATTCGAAAATTCAGAAATTCAAGAATCCGAAAATCCAAAAATCCAAAAATAAGAAGGAAAATCCGAAAATTTGAAAATCTGAAAATTCAAAATAATAACTAACTAACTAATAATAGCTACCTATTAAATTATAGGTATTGGAATTTCCTTTCAAACTTAGCTGTCAGTGAATGTAACTGTTACGAATTTATCCGAAGTTACGCATTAACCCGAAATAACGAATGCCACATCTAAACAAATGGAACAAAATGAATTAATAATAATAAATAACAAAAATAATAAAAACTTTGGATAAATTCGTATTCGTTACCTTCACTAACAGCCAAATTTAAAAGGAAATTCCAATACCTATAATTTAATAGTTAGTAATAGTTAAGTTATTACTTCTGATTTTCTAATTTTCAGGTTTCTGACTTTCCGAAATTTCGAGTTTAGAATTTCCAAATATTTGAATATTCTAAAAATTTGTTAAACGGGTTTTCGTAATTCGGATATTTCTGACATTTAACGAATTTGTTGAAAAATATCGATTGGACCCCGGGCAAACCCTTTCTTGGGCCCTCCCTTATCCATTTATCAACTATTTGCAGGCAGTGTGGGCTCAAGGGGCAGCTGCTTTGGGCCCCACAACAGGGACTGGGCCCGGGGAAGCTGCCCCTTTTGCCCTGCATTAAAGACAGCCCTGAGCTCCACTTCAAAGCCCCCTCCCCTAACACTTCACCTACTAACACTTAAATCCTCCCTCCGGCCTCCCCTTCAGTCTTGCACAGTTGTACCGGCTCCTCTCCTGGACTGAAATTACTTACTCTGATTTCACTGCACACTGTGAGCTTCTCACAATGTGCATTTTGAAGCTACAGCAAGTCAGATAGAGCTCCACCTCATTTCCTGGCTGGGGGACATCCAGCATCATCTATCCATTTTATACCCTTCGGTACCGCCCCCCCCTCTCAAAAAAACTCAGATTTGATGCAAACAGTGGGCTGGCCCCTCCCACCAGCTTAGATATGTCATAAAATTACAAATTTAAAACCATTATCATGTTAAGGAAAGGAGGAAGGAAGAACATAAATGGATTAAACTTCTGAAATACTTTCCAACAAGTGAAACACCCCCCCCTCCCCACCCCCCGGTCCATATATGCCAACACACACACACTGCGAACCGCACTGAGGGCACACTGGCCTGGTGCATTATCCTCAATAAATTGCTCTAATGTATAGAAACACAATTGTACTCACAAACATGCGCTTGAATACAGCATATCAAATCAGTAGCAGCTTTTTCGTCCGCGGTTTCGCATTATAGATGGAAAGTCCCAGAGTAGAACTGGCTGACGCGTTTCTAGGTTTCGCCTCTTCCTCAGGGGCTCTGAGCACCTATCTGGATTTGTCAGGACAAGAGAATAAACACCACTGTTGGGCCCACAAATCGAGCACAGGAGATATGTGTTGTGTATGTTAAAACACACTGCTATCCTACTGCACTGACTGAGGCCTTTGCCAGCTCTAGTTATTCTGGTTATAAGAAATAAATAAATTAATAAATAATAAACAACAACAACTACTACTAATACATAATGAACTACTACTAATAATAACAATAATACCAGCAAATAATGAACAACAACAACTACTACTATGAATAATAATATGAACTACTACTACTATTTTCCAAATGTTGTCATGTTACAACCAAAAACATAAATGTATTTTATTGGGATTTTATGTGATAGACCAACACAAAGTGGCATATAATTGTGAAGTGGAAGAAAAATGATAAATGATACAAATAAATATGTGAAAAGTGTGGGGGGGGGGGGGCATTTGTATTCAGCCCCCTTTAATCTGATACCCCCAACTAAAATCTAGCGGAACCAATTGCCTTCAGAAGTCACCGAATTAGTAAATAGAGTCCACCTGTTTGAAATGTAATCTCAGTATAAATACTTTTTGGCCTAAAAGCAAAACTCTATGTGTGGTGGAAAACTAAAACTGCACATCACCCTGAACACACCATCCCCACTGTGAAACATGGTGGTGGCAGCATCATGTGGTGGGGATGCTTTTCTTCAGCAGGGACAGGGAAGCTGGTCAGAGTTGATGGGAAGATGGATGGAGCCAAATACAGGACAATCTTAGAAGAAAACCTGTTAGAGTCTGCAAAAGACTTGAGACTGGGGCGGAGGTTCACCTTCCAGCAGGACAACGACCCGAAACATACAGCCAGAGCTACAATGGAATGGTTTACATCAAAGCATATTCATGTGTTAGAATGGCCCAGTCACAGTCCAGACCTAAATCACATTGAGAATCTGTGGCAAGACTTGAAAATTGCTGTTCACAGACTCTCTCCATCCAATCTGACAGAACTTGAGATATTTTGTAAAGTAAAATGGGCAAAAATGTCCCTCTCTAGATGTGCAAAGCTGGTAGAGACATCCCCAAAAAGACTTACAGCTGTAATTGTAGAGAAAGGAGGTTCTACAAAGTATTGACTCCGGGGGGCGCCATACAAATGCCCCCCCCCACACACACACACACACTTTTCACATATTTATTTGTAAAACATTTTGAAAACCATTTATCATTTTTCTTCCACTTCACAATTATGTGCCACTTTGTGTTGGTCTATCACATAAAATCCCAATAAAATACATTTAAATTTTTGGTTGTAACATAACAAAATGTGGAAAATTTCAAGGGGTATGAATACTTTTTCAAGGCTCTGTATATAAATTCACAAAGTAGAGAGTAGTTTCAGTGTTCTAGCAGTGTGTGTGGTCTCCTCTCTGGTTATGTGCTGCCCTCTTGTGTTACAAGTAAAGTATTACAGTTCTTATTTTGTATCTCGTGCGGAAGGTGATTATGACCAATTTGGTGCCCTTGTATCAACACAGTGCCGGGGAAATTTCTCCTCTTAGATCTGAGAGGAACAGGTTTCTATACAAGTTTCTAAGATTTCCTCTTACTGTCTGTTCTGATGACAAATGCAGTATGTGTGTTACATCCAAGGTATGCAGAATACCATCTCTGAACACACAAAACATCCAACCTTGAAGCAGATGGGCTACAGCAGCAGAAGACCACACCGGGTGCCACTCCTGTCAGACAAGAACAGGAAACTGAGGCTACAATTGGCACAGGATCAACAAAATTGGACAATAGAAGATTGGAAAAACGTTGCCTGGTCTGATGAGTCTGGATTTCAGTTGCGACATTCAGAGGGTGGGGTCAGAATTTGGGGCATGGATCCATCCTGCCTTGTATCACCGGTTCAGGCTGGTGGTGGGGGTGTAATGGTGGGGGGGGATATTTTCTTGGCACACTTTGGGCCCCTTAGTGCCAATTGATCATTGTTTATACACCACAACCTACCTGAGTATTGTTGCTGACCATGTCCATCCCTTTATGACTCTTGCTGAAGAAATTGTTATTGGACAAGCGCCATCTGTAGGCAATGCAAATGTTTGCAGTATACAAGATGCTCTGATCTCAGAAGCAGCTTTGTTGATTAGAAATAGATTTTCCAAGCAGAGCTCCAGCCAAAGATAAGAAGTTTAAAATGAAGAGACCAAAAAATAAAACTGGCTGACTGATTTTCCCAGAAGTCTGCCCTAAGATACAAGTCAGATTTTGGGCATCCCCTGCAATAAAAATGACATTTTTGGCGAGATACTCCCAAAGGGAAATCACATCTAAAGGGATGCAGGCCCTGTCACTTTCCTCATTAGAGCCCTGCAAGTGCAGCAGCTGATTGATAATTATAAAGTCACTTCCATTCACATTCACTTTGCACATGGACACAGAGATACAAACAGCTATTTTTTCAGAATAACAAAAAGGTAGGAAATCAGCAGCAAAGTTTGTTAAAATCCCTGCAATATATATATATATACAATATCTCACAAAAGTAAGTACACCCCTCACATTTTTGTAAATCTGTTCTCCTATCTTTTCATGTGGCAACACTGAAGAAATGACACTTTGCTACAATGTAAAGTAGTGAGTGTACAGCTTGTATAAAAGGGTAAATTTGCTGTCCCCTCAAAATAACTCAACACACAGCCATTAATGTCTAAACCGCTGGCAACAAAAGTGAGTACACCCCTAAGTGAAAATGTCCAAATTGGGCCCAAATTGTCAATATTTTGTGTGGCCACCATTATTTTCCAGCACTGCCTTAACCCTCTTGGGCATGGAGATCACCAGAGCTTCACAGGTTGTCACTGGAGTCCTCTTCCCCTCCTCCATGATGACATCACAGAGCTGGTGGATGTTGGAGACCTTGTGCTCCTCCACCTTCCGTTTGATGAAGCCCCACAGATGCTCAATAGGGTTTAGGTCTGGAGACATGCTTGGCCAGTCCATCACCTTTACCCTCAGCTTCTTTAGCAAGGCAGTGGTCATCTTGGAGGTGTGTTTGGGGTTGTTATCATGTTGGAATACTGCCCTGCGGCCCAGTCTCCGAAGGGAGGGGATCATGCTCTGCTTTAGTATGTCACAGTACATCTTGGCATTCATGGTTCCCTCAATGATCTGTAGCTCCCCAGTGCCGGCAGCACTCATGCAGCCCCAGACCATGACACTCCCACCACCATGCTTGACTGTAGACAAGACACACTTGTCTTTGTACTCCTCACCTGGTTGTCCCCACACACGCTTGTCACCATCTGAACCAAATAAGTTTATCTTGGTCTCATCAGACCACAGGATATGGTTCCAGTAATCCATGTCCTTAGTCTGCTTGTCTTCAGTAAACTGTTTTGCGGGCTTTCTTGTGCATCATCTTTAGAAGAGACTTCCTTCTGGGATGACAGCCATGCAGACCAATGTGATGCAGTGTGCAGCGTATGGTCTGAGCACTGACAGGCTGACCCCCCACCCCTTCAACCTCTGCAGCAATACTGGCACCACTCATACGTCTATTTCCCAAAGACAACCTCTGGATATGACGCTGATCACGTACACTCAACTTCATTGGTGGACCATGGCGAGGCCTGTTCTGAGGGGAACCTCTCCTGTTATACCGCTGTATGGTCTTGGCCACCGTGCTGCAGCTCAGTTTCAGGGTCTTGGCAATCTTCTTATAGCCTAGGCCATCTTTATGTAGAGCAACAATTCTTTTTTTCAAATCCTCAGAGAGTTCTTTGCCATGAGGTGCCATGTTGAACTTCCAGTGACCAGTATGAGAGAGTGAGAGCGATAACACCAAATTTAACACACCTGCTCCCCATTCACACCTGAGACCTTGTAACACTAACGAGTCACATGACACTGGGGAGGGAAAATGGCTAATTGGGGCCCAATTTGGACATTTTCACTTAGGGGTGTACTCACTTTTGTTGCCAGCGGTTTAGACATTAATGGCTGTGTGTTGAGTTATTTTGAGGGGACAGAAAATTTACACTGTTATACAAGCTGTACACTCACTACTTTACATTGTAGACAAGTGTCATTTCTTCAGTGTTGTCACATGAAAAGATAGAAGAAAAGATTTACAAAAATTTTAGGGGTGTACTAACTTTTGTCAGATATTGTAGATCACCCAGAGGGGTCCCAACAAATGTGGAGTTACTACTTAAAGCGGTTTTAAAGTATATGTATACCTCCCAACTTTCTGAGATGGGAATGAGGGACACCTATTAGCAAAAACATGTAGGAATAGGACACACCCCCTGCCACGCCCCCCTAAAGGAGAATTATACAGAAAAAAGATTAGTTAAACCCACCAGTTCTTTCTTTCTTTTTTTTCTCTACCACTACTATTCCTTTATATTGGCTTTTAAAACTTACAAATGCAGTCATTTCGAATTTGGATGAAAGGTTTAGCACTGGGAAACACTTTTTGAAAAATAAAAAGTGCATTTTATATACAACTATATAGATCAGACCAAGATGAGGGACAAATGAGGAGGAACGAGGGACAGAGGGAATTTGTTCCAAATCGGGGACAGTTGGGAGCTATCATAGGTGTGCACCCCAAAAACTCAAACACACACGCCTTTCTCTGCAGCCTCAACTGCACTGGATGGTGAATGAATGGGAAGTGCTCTGTGCTGAGCGGCTTGCTGTTCATTTACAACCTGAAGCATAGTGAATACCGCTTACTATGCTTCAGTTATGAATGAACACAGTGGTTGAGTGTGTTCATTGTGCCCATTTAGAAAAGGAAGGGGTTGGTAAATGACATTTTGATTAGCCCCTTCCCCACTCTCCATCCTTAAACATCCCCCACAGCAGCCGAGGGGAGAGGAGAGGAACGGATGCATGGGGGGGGGGGGGGAGCCTGGGCAGTAGGGGGCACCGCACAGAGTGATTACCTGTGAGTGTTCACATTTACATAGTACCCCCTGCGCACGCCAATGGGAGCTATGTGAATGTGAACACTCATCTTGTAAAAAAAGCCATTCAGTTTAACATAGGAATGAAAGGCAAAACATTTGTTAATAGATTAAAAAAAACCCTTTAAATTCTTTTTTTTCTTTTTTTTATAAGTGAGCACATTCCCTCTGTTCTCAGCTGCATTAGGAGCTCAGAAAGGTGGGGGAGGAGGAAAACATTCCATTCCCGAGTGTCTGCGAGCCTCTCAGAGTGTCTCTGAGTGCATCTGAGCGGTCTCCAAGTGTTTCCGAGTGTCTCCGGCGCCCCCCCCATCTCTGGCCACATGTGGTACTGCATACAATAGCAGTCACTGTGGAACAAATTATCTGAGTTTCCGTTGACTTCTATGGGGAAATTCGCTTTGATATACGAGTGCTTTGGATTACAAGCATTCTCCTGGAACGGATTATGCTCGTAATCCAAGGTATTGCTGTACACGGTACAACAGTCACATATCAGGAATATGAAGTGTTGGGTTTACATACTAATTGGTGAAAATTAACATAGATCAGCAGCCGACTGTATTGTTGTGCCACATCCAAAATTTAGACTAAACAATAGAAGGGGTCCCCTAGTGGTGGACTTTTCAGGCACATACTAAAAAGCATAGAAAAGTATATAAAGTACAAATATAATTTATTAAGTAGAAACAGTAAAAACATAGCAGTAATATAGCATCTATTGTTTGGAATGCGAGTCAGGCAGTTTTACATTAATATGTATACAGTGTTTGAAACAGTACTCTTGCACCCGACGCGTTTCGGAGTAGATCTAATCTACTCTGAAACGCGTCGGGTGCAAGAGTACTGTTTCAAACACTGTATAGATATTAATGTAAAACTGTCCGACTCGCATTCCAAACAATAGATGCTATATTACTGCTATGTTTTTACTGTTTCTACTTAATAAATTATATTTGTACTTTATATACTTTTCTATGCTTTTTAGTATGTGCCTGAAAAGTCCACCACTAGGGGACCCCTTCTGTTGTTTACAGATTAATTGGGTGCTGGCGGTATCGGTCTTTTACGCCGATCTACAAGAAGCCTCGGATCATCGCGGACTGGGGGGAATTTTGCATCTCATTTGGAAATTGCGGTCCCAGAGTCTGGAGGAGGAGTGGAGAGGCACAGAATCCAAGTTGTATGAGGTCCAGTGTGAAGTTTCCACAGTCAGTGATGATTTGGGGAGCCGTGTCATCTGCTGGTGTTGGTCCTCCGTGTTTTATCAAGTCCAAAGTCAGTACAGCCTTCTACCAGGAAATTCTAGAGCAGGGGGTCTCAAACTGGCGGCCCTCCAGCTGTTGCAGAACTACAAGTCCCATGAGCAGGGGCGTTGCTAGGTCTACAAAAGATCTGGGGCTAGAGCCCATAGCAGCGAAGTAAAGAAAGTCATACGCTTGGGCGGGCATACACATGTATATATTATACGGGTGTGTGTATATATATCCCCAGAGAGCCCCCCCCCCGCTTACATCAGGGTCCACAGAGAGCCCCTTTTACATTAGGGTCCCCAGAGAGCCTCCCCCTTAAATCTGGGTCCTTAGAGAGCCTCTGCCTTAAAATCAGGGACCCCAGAGAGCCTCTCCCTTGCATCAGGGTCCCCAGAGAGCCCCCCACTTACATAAGGGTCCCCAGAGAGCCCCCCACTTACATAAGGGTCCCCAGAGAGCCCCCCCACTTTCATAAGGGTCCCCAGAGAGCCCCCCACTTACATAAGGTCCCCAGAGAGCCCCCCACTTACATAAGGGTCCCCAGAGAGCCCCCCACTTACATAAGGGTCCCCAGAGAGCCCCCCACTTACATAAGGGTCCCCAGAGAGCCCCCCACTTACATAAGGGTCCCCAGAGAGCCTCCCCTTTGGGGACCCCTGCAGAGACTCTGGGCTATTGGCCCCAGATTCAGGGCTATAGCCCCAAAAGCCACCCCCTAGCAACGCCCCTGCCCATGAGGCATTACAAGGCTGACAGTTACAAGCATGACTCCCACAGGCACAGGCATGATGGGACTTGTAGTTCTGCAACTGCTGGAGGGCCGCCAGTTTGAGACCCCTGTTCGAGAGCACTTCATGCCTCCCTCTGCTGACCAGATTCATGGAGATGCTGATTCCATTTTCCAGCAGGACTTGGCACCTACCACACTGCCAACAGTACCAATACCTGGTCACATGATCATGGGATCACTGTGCTTGATTGGCTGGCAAACTCACCTGACCTAAACCCCATAGAGCAGTGGTTCTCAACCTTCCTAGTGCCGTGACCCCTTGATAAAATTTCCCAAGTTGTGGGGACCCCTAAGAGTAAAATTATTTTTGCTAGTCGCGTTTGCTGGCACAGTGGCGGCGTTTGCTGGCACAGTGGCAACAATTGATGGGCACAGTGGCTGCACAGTGGGACGTTTGCTGGCACAGTGGCTGCGTTTGGCACAGTGGTAACAATTAAAGGGCACAGTGGCTGCGTTTGATGGCACAGGTGGCGACGTTTGCTGGCACAGTGGCGACAATTTATGGGCACAGTGGCTGCGTTTGGCACAGTGGCAACAATTAAAGGGAACAGTGGCTGCATTTGATGGCACAGTGGCTGCGTTTGATGGCACAGTGGCAACGTTTGCTGGCACAGTGGCAACGTTTACTGGCACAGTGGCAACGTTTACTGGCACAGTGGCGACAATTGATGGGCACAGTGGCTGCCCTTGGCACAGTGGCAACAATTAAAGGGCACAGTGGCTGCGTTTGATGGCACAGTGGCGACGTTTGCTGGCACAGTGGCGACAATTAATGGGCACAGTGGCTGCGTTTGGCACAGTGGCAACAATTAAAGGGCGCAGTTCCTGCGTTTGATGGCACAGTGGCTGCGTTTGATGGCACAGTGGCAACGTTTGCTGGCACAGTGGCGACAATTGATGGGCACAGTGGCTGCCCTTGGCACAGTGGCAACAATTAAAGGGCACAGTGGCTGCGTTTGATGGCACAGTGGCGACGTTTGATGGCACAGTGGCGACGTTTGATGGCACAGTGGCGACGTTTGCTGGCACAGTGGCGACAATTAATGGGCACAGTGGCTGCGTTTGGCACAGTGGCAACAATTAAAGGGCGCAGTTCCTGCGTTTGATGGCACAGTGGCAGCGTTTGCTGGCACAGTGGCGACAATTGATGGGCACAGTGGCTGCATTTGATGGCACAGTGGCGACAATTGATGGGCACAGTGGCTGCACAGTGGCGACGTTTGCTAGCACAATGGCGACAATTGATGGGCACAGTGGCTGCGTTTGGTACAGTGGCAACAATTAAAGGGCACAGTGGCTGCGTCTGATGGCACAGTGGCTGCGTTTGATGGCACAGTGGCGACGTTTGCTGGTACAGTGGCGACAATTAATGGGCACAGTGGCTGCGTTTGGTACAGTGGCAACAATTAAAGGGCACAGTTCCTGCGTTTGATGGCACAGTGATAGTGTTTGCTGGCACAGTGGCGACATTTGATGGCACAGTTGCAGCGTTTTAATGGGGGTTTTTTTCTGATTGTTTCAGTTTGCTTGCGCCCCCACCACTGATTTATATATAAATGTTGCGGTTGATTCCTCAAAAGTGGTTATTCCGTGCCAGTGCTAGATACACAAAGTGTATAGCTTCCAAACATGTATCTAGCACTGGCACGGAATAACTACTTTTGAGGAACCAACTGGGACGTATATATATATATATATATATATATATATATATATATATATATATATATATATATATATATATATATATGACCATAATTTAAAAAATGTTGTCTTGTCAGCTTTTCCTGTGTGTCTGACTTACCAGAAGTCACAGGTGTTCTTCTTCTTCAGCATGTCGTGTTTCGTTGCCTCCCTCTTGGTACACTCGTCCGCAGCAAGCAGATTTCGGTGGGTGTACAAAGATGTCCGCTTGCCGACTTCTAAGTCTAAGCCTTACTGCGGACGAGAGTACCAAGATGGCGGCGACGGAACGTCACTTCCGGCAGTCCCTCCTCTCCAGGAAGTGACATCTCGCTGGCCGAGACGGACGGACTCAGGCAGTAACTTCGGGTCCGTCTCGGCCAGCATCTCGGCCAGCATTCGCGACCCCCTGGAGAATGGACAATCGACCCCCCAGGGGGTCGCGACCCCCAGGTTGAGAACCGCTGCCATAGAGGATCTGTGGGGTATTGTCAAGAGGAAGATGAGAGACACCAGACCCAACAATGCAGATGATCTGAAGGCCGCTATCAAAGCAACCTGGACTTCCATAACACCTCAGCAGTGCCACAGGCTGATCTCCTCCATGCCACGCCGCATTGATGCCGTAATTCATGCAAAAGAAGCCCCGACCAAGTATTGAGTCTATACTATACTGTGCATGGACATACTTCTCACTAAGCCAACATTTCTGTGTTAACCACTTGCTTACTGGGCACTTCTACCGCCCCTTCCTGCCCAGACCAATTTTCAGCTTTCAGCGCTGACGCACTTTGAATGACAATTACGCGGTCATGGAAACGCTGTACCCAAATTACATTTTTATCATTTTTTTCCCCACATATAGAGCTTTATTTTGGTAGTATTTAATCACAGCTGGGTTTTTATTTTTTGCTAAACAAACATAAAAATATGGAAAATTTGGAAAATTTTTTTAAAAAATACACGTTTCATAGTTTGTTATAAAATTTTGTAAACAGGTAATTTTTCTCCTTCATTGATATGCGCTGATGAGACGGCAATGATGGGCACAGATAAGGCGGCACTGATGGGCACAGATAAGGCGGCACTGATGGGCACAGATAAGGCGGCACTGATGGGCACAGATAAGGCGGCACTGATAGGTGGCACGGATAAGATGGCACTGATAGGCACAGATAAGGTGGCACTGATGGGTGGCACGGATAAGATGGCACTGATAGGCACAGATAAGGTGGCACTGATGGGTGGCACGGATAAGATGGCACTGATGGGTGGCACTGGTAGGCGGCACTGTTATGTACTGTTGGTGGCACAGGTGGGCACTGAGGAGCTGGCAGCAGCTCTCCTTGATCGGGACCGACGTCCCTCTCACAGCCGCCGGTGATCGGCTTTTTTTTTTTGTTCTCTCCTCACGCTGTCAGCACGAGGAGAAAAAATAATCGATTACCGATCTTCTACATCACATAATCGGCTGTCATTGACTGACAGCTGATCACGTGGTAAGGGGTCGGGATCTCATAGACTCGCTAATCACAGAGCGCACCGCGCGTGCTCCTGCAGGGGGGGCGCGCAGGCTGCTCATGCACGGGAGGACGTCTATAGATCCATAGGTCCACGCTGTTGCCGTCATTCGCCTATAGCGCAGATCTGAACAGGTTAAAAATCCTTTTTGTTTTTTTATCGGTCTTATGTAATATTCTAATTTTCTGAGATAGTGAATTTTGGGGTGTCACTGGCTGTAAGCCATAATCATCAACATTAAAAGAAAGAAATGCTTGAAATATATCGCTCCGTGTGTAATGAATCTATATATAATATATGAGTTTCACTTTTTGAATTGAATTACTGAAATAAGTTAACTTTCTGACTATATTCTAATTTTATGAGAGGCACCTGTATATGGCAGTGTACAGATCAGTTGTGGAAGGGCTCTTCTACACCAGTAATTATGGCAGTGTACAGATCAGTGGTAGGAGTGCTCTTATACACCAGTAATTATGGCAGTGTACAGATCAGTTGTGGAAGGGCTCTTCTACACCAGTAATTATGGCAGTGTACAGATCAGTGGTGGGAGTGCTCTTCTACACCAGTAATTATGGCAGTGTACAGATCAGTGGTGGGAGTGCTCTTCTACACCAGTAATTATGGCAGTGTACAGATCAGTGGTGGGAGTGCTCTTCTACACCAGTAATTATGGCAGTGTACAGATCAGTGGTGGGAGTGCTCTTATACACCAGTAATTATGGCAGTGTACGGATCAGTGGTGATAGTGCTCTTATACACCAGTAATTATGGCAGTGTACAGATCAGTGGTGGGAGTGCTCTTATACACCAGTAATTATGGCAGTGTACGGATCAGTGGTGATAGTGCTCTTATACACCAGTAATTATGGCAGTGTACTGATCAGTGGTGGGAGTGCTCTTCTACACCAGTAATTATGGCAGTGTACGGATCAGTGGTGGGAGTGCTCTTATACACCAGTAATTATGGCAGTGTACAGATCAGTGGTGAGAGTGCTCTTCTACACTAGTAATTATGGCAGTGTACAGATCAATGGTGGAAGTGCTCTTATACACCAGTAATTATGGCAGTGTACGGATCAGTGTTGGGAGTGCTCTTATACACCAGTAATTATGGCAGTGTACAGATCAGTGGTGGGAGTGCTCTTCTACACCAGCACTTATGGCAGTGTACAGTACAGTGGTGGAGGGCTCCTATATTCCAATATATACGGCAGTATACAGTACAATTGTAGAAATGCTCTTATACTCCAGTATATACGGCAGTGTACAGAGGATCGGAGGCAGTACTATACTGTAGTGTAGAGTGGCGGGAGCCGCACATGCGCAGTGGCCGGCCGGGTGTCTCAATGTTGGGGGGAGGTGTGTGGATCGCTCTGTGTGTTTTGGTTCTCATCGCTGCGATCACCTTCCACCAGGAGCACTCCGACCCCGGGGACATACCCAGGTAATCCGCCCTCTATTACCCCCCCCCACCCAGGGAATACTTCTTCCCTGACACCCCCCACCCCTCCCAGGTATTAACCATTTCATCCCCCCCCCCCCAGGTAAAAACACTTTTATATTAACCTTTCAATGACCCCCCCCCCCTCCATAATACACCCCCCCAGGTGTTAACCCTTCAATTACCGCACCTGGTGTTATCACTTTAATGACTGACCCCCCCCAGATAAAAACACTTATAATACCCCCCCCAGAGTGTTAACCTCCTCTAGGTATTAATACTTCAATGCAATAACCCCCCCCCCCCAAGGAATCACCCCTTTAATTACACTCCCCCCAGGTATTTATCTATCTCTGACCCCCCCCAGGTAAAAACACTTATAATACCCCCCCAGGGTGTTAACCCTTCAAAGACTGCGCAGGTATTAACCCCTCCCATATACCCCCCCAGATAAAAATGCTCCTATTACCCCCCCCCCCAGGTACAAGCCCTCCTCTAGGTGTTAATACTTCAATGCAATAACCCCCCCCCAAGGAATCCCATATACCCCCTCTTTTCCCCAGGTAAAAACGCTTCTATTACCCCCCCCCCCGGTACAAGCCCTTCAAGGACCCCCCCCCAGACATCCTCCAGGTATTAACCCTGGGTCAGCAGTGGGAGGTCAGTCCCTATTTGCCAGGGGGGGGGCACTGTATACACAGATGTGTGTGTGAGGGGGGTGATGTATACATAGATGGGGGGGCTCGGTATACACATGTGGGGGGGGGTGATGTAGCTCGGTCTGCTCAGTCATGCTGACATTTCTCCATCGCTCTCTGAGGTCGATGATTGTGTCACCGGGATTAACCCCCGCAGTGCCAGAACCCCGCCCAGTGATCTCAGCACCTTCCCCTTTCCTATAACCTGCTGGCCCTGTAGACTCCTCCTACTGTCCCTGTAGACTCCTCCCACTGTCCCTGTAGACTCCTCCCACTGTCAGGTATTGGTTCAGAACTCCCATACTGAGATACAGAGACTGCTACTGAAAATGCTGGTTGCCTGGCTGTCTTCTCTGAGACATTGCAGCATGCAGCCAGTGAAGTCAGCTCTCCTGACAAACCATCAGAGCCATGGAGCATGATGTTGTGGATATATATATATATAACACACTACACATGACAGCCGGGCAAGTGGCATTTTCAGATCAGTAACCTCTAGAGCCAGTCCTGAGGGAACAGTCCATGATTTGCAGACCTCCGGGGGGCTTCCCCCCAATCACAGAATATGACGGATTGTTTCTTAGAGAAGCAGGTGTGAGGAGTGCGGCTCTAACAGGACAGGATTTCAGGCAAGCCGGGTGACATTGGGCGCGACAGCCCCATCCGCGGCGGGGACCGGAGCTTCTGGTTGGGTTGGGTTTTGTATCCCATTGATATTGTGCCATGTCCGTCCTCCTCTACAGGCATCGGCATGTAAACATTAGTAATCCGGGCGTGTACCCAGTGCCAAGCTTTTGTTTTTATAGGATAATGCACCACCCTGCTATGGGCAGTGCATGTGTGCCAGGCTTGTGTTCTACTCTGCACAATTCCAGTTATTTGTCTCATTCACATCAAGCGATATGCCAAACCGTGCGCTAAAACATGAGTTTTCACAACAAGTGCTCCTATACACCAGGATATACGGCAGTGCACAGTACAGTGATGACTTTGCTGCTATACAGAAGTACAGTATATATGGTATTGTACAGTGGTGGGAGTGCTCCTATACACCGGTATATATGGCAGTATACAGCACAGTGGTAGGAGTGCTCCTATACACCGGTATATATGGCAGTGTACAGTACAATGGTGGGAGTGCTCCTATAGTCCAGTATATATGGCAGTGTACAGTACAATGGTGGGAGTGCTCCTATAGTTCAGTATATATGGCAGTGTACAGTACAGTGGTAGGAGTGCTCCTTTACAGCAGTATATATGGCAGTGTACAGCACAGTGGTAGGAGTGCTCTTATACACCGGTATATATGGCAGTGTATAGTACAATGGTGGGAGTGCTCCTATACACCAGTATATATGGCAGTGTACAGTACAGTGGTGGGAGTGCTCCTATACACCAGTATATATGGCAGTGTACAGTGGTGGGAGTGCTCCTATAATCCAGTATATATGGCAGTGTACAGTACAATGGTGGGAGTGCTCCTATACACCAGTATATATGGCAGTGTACAGTACAATGGTGGGAGTGCTCCTATACACCAGTATATATGGCAGTGTACAGTACAATGGTGGGAGTGCTCCTATACACCGGTATATATGGCAGTGTACAGTACAGTGGTAGGAGTGCTCCTATACACCGGTATATATGGCAGTGTATAGTACAATGGTGGGAGTGCTCCTATACACCGGTATATATGGCAGTGAACAGCACAGTGGTGGGAGTGCTCCTATACACCGGTATATATGGCAGTGAACAGCACAGTGGTAGGAGTGCTCCTATACACCGGTATATATGGCAGTGTACAGCACAGTGGTGGGAGTGCTCCTATAGTCCGGTATATACGGCAGTGTACAGCACAGTGACATGTAAATTATTTTCAAGTTTCAGTTTTGTTAGACTCACACTATGGCGTGTACAGTAGCATTCTAAAACCTGCGTTGGTTACCACAGCAATGCGCTGTATAGGCGTGTCGTTGTTTATTATTAATTGCTCCCCAATGCTCATACAGGTAAAGCACCTGAGCTCCCGAGCAACAGCAGTCCACAGGTGGGAATTCTCTCTTTCTATAGGTGGAGGAACACTGGGGCCAATCAGTTCTCCTTCCTGCACTGATAATAAACCAGAGTCTTTGATTAAACCGCCTTCTGTCAGCTGAAAGTTAAACTCCATCTCTTGTATCATGTCTGCAGTCTCTGACCATCTCTTGTATCATGTCTGCAGTCTCTGATCATCTCCTGTATCATGTCTGCAGTCTCTGACCATCTCTTGTATCATGTCTGCAGTCTCTGACCATCTCCTGTATCATGTCTGCAGTCTCTGACCATCTCCTGTATCATATCTCCAGTCTGTGACCATCTCTTGTATCATGTCTGCAGTCTCTGATCATCTCCTGTATCATGTCTGCTGTCTCTGACCTTCTCTTGTATCGTGTCTGCAGTCGCTGATCATCTCTTGTATCATGTCTGCAGTCTCTGATCATCTCTTGTATCATGTCTGCAGTCTCTGATTATCTCCTGTATCATGTCTGCTGTCTCTGAACATCTCCTGTATCATGTCTGCAGTCTCTGATCATCTCCTGTATCATGTCTGCAGTCTCTGACCATCTCTTGTATCATGTCTGCAGTCTCTGATCATCTCCTGTATCATGTCTGCAGTCTCTGACCATCTCTTGTATCATGTCTGCAGTCTCTGACCATCTCCTGTATCATGTCTGCAGTCTCTGACCATCTCCTGTATCATATCTCCAGTCTGTGACCATCTCTTGTATCATGTCTGCAGTCTCTGATCATCTCCTGTATCATGTCTGCTGTCTCTGACCTTCTCTTGTATCGTGTCTGCAGTCGCTGATCATCTCTTGTATCATGTCTGCAGTCTCTGATCATCTCTTGTATCATGTCTGCAGTCTCTGATTATCTCCTGTATCATGTCTGCTGTCTCTGAACATCTCCTGTATCATGTCTGCAGTCTCTGATCATCTCCTGTATCATGTCTGCAGTCTCTGATTATCTCCTGTATCATGTCTGCTGTCTCTGAACATCTCCTGTATCATGTCTGCAGTCTCTGATCATCTCCTGTATCATGTCTGTAGTCTCTGACCATCTCCTGTATCATGTCTGCAGTCTCTGACCATCTCCTGTATCATGTCTGCAGTCTCTGACCATCTCTTGTATCATGTCTGCTGTCTCTGACCATCTCTTGTATCATGTCTGCTGTCTCTGACCATCTCTTGTATCATGTCTGCTGTCTCTGACCATCCCTTGTATCATGTCTGTAGTCTCTGACCATCTCTTGTATCATGTCTGCTGTCTCTGACCATCTCTTGTATCATGTCTGCTGTCTCTGACCATCTCTTGTATCATGTCTGCTGTCTCTGACCATCTCTTGTATCATGTCTGCTGTCTCTGACCATCCCTTGTATCATGTCTGCAGTCTCTGATTATCTCCTGTATCATGTCTGCTGTCTCTGAACATCTCTTGTATCATGTCTGCTGTCTCTGACCATCTCTTGTATAATGTCTGCTGTCTCTGACCATCCCTTGTATCATGTCTGCAGTCTATGACCATCTCCTGTATCATGTCTGCAGTCTCTGACCATCCCTTGTATCATGTCTGCAGTCTCTGACCATCCCTTGTATCATGTCTGCAGTCTCTGACCATCCCTTGTATCATGTCTGCAGTCTCTGACCATCCCTTGTATCATGTCTGCAGTCTCTGACCATCTCTTGTATCATGTCTGCAGTCTCTGACCATCTCCTGTATCATGTCTGCAGTCTCTGACCATCTCTTGTATCGTGTCTGCAGTCTCTGGCAATCCCTTGTACTATGTCTGCAGTCTCTGACCATCTCTTGTATCATGTCTGCAGTCTCTGACCATCTCCTGTATCATGTCTGCAGTCTCTGACCATCTCTTGTATCATGTCTGCAGTCTCTGATCATCTCCTGTATCATGTCCAAAGCCTTTTACTATTGCCTGTTGTGCACCTGCAGTCCTGACAGTAAATATATTCACTGGAGATTATATGCGACCCTGTGGTCACGTTAGGGGGTCACACTTGGGGCCCCTCATTTCAAGAAACTTGACCCTTACTGGTCTAAACTATTTGCACTCCCATCACAAATAATCCCCATATTGTGTTGAATATGTTTGTTTCCTATGATCCCTCCCATGGTGTAGTATTTTCCTAAAACACCCCAATCCAGGAAAATACTGCATAGTGGCCACTAGGTGGAGCTGCTGATCACAGAAAATAATCCTATTAAATACATTACAGGAGTTATTCATGATGGTTGTACCAATTTTTTTTTTTTAATTGACCCCCCAGTGTTCATATAGTGGATTTAAAAATGGCTTCTGGAATGACAGGAACATGTTAAAGCTTCTATGAGATTTTACTGATTTGGGTTTACATCTAAACAGAGGGTCTTGTTTAGAGACTAAACAGGTTTTTTAGCGGAGTATCCCTTTAAACCTGCACACAGAATTTCTTCTGTCGGGAAGTGTTGTGTTTATTCCGGTAATTGCGCGTTTAGCGGTTTGGGATCTGCTGGAAACATTTTGTGTCCTTTTCATCTAAACAAAGGTGTTTATCCATTAGTCGGCGCGCGGCGAGCTGCCAGGCGGCCGGGTGAGGTCAGAGCGATCTCAGGTCCCGCCTGCTCCGGCGTTTATAGAACAACGCAGCTAACACTTTGTCATTTTTATTATTTGCGATTTACAGGATGGCCACCGACATCAAGACCTTGAGAGAGGAATACAAACAGCTGAACCGATCCTGCTTCATCCTGGGTGCGTCCGGGGAGACGGGGAAGGAGCTGCTGAAAGAGATCGCGCAGAGTCGCCTGTTCAGCAAAATCACGCTGATTGGACGCCGCAAGCTGAACTACGAAGACGAGGCGTATAAGGATCTGGTGAGCGTCCGCCGGGGTCACTGACCTCCTATATCCACACTGAAGGGTTTTTATTTTTGTTTTTTGATTAGAACTGATTCACTTTAACCCTTTTGCTGCCACAACTGTTTTTGACATTTATTGCCAAAATACACGTTTTTTTTTAACTTGAAAATGCACTTAAACCCCCAAATACCGTCTATTTTCTGGAGTCAGAGGCCCTGTAGAATAAATACAATGTTTATGTCACGTGATATTTTCATATATTGTTTACCCAATCATAGGGGACTGCCAGACCCACACTGTGATATCACGGGCAGGTGACCGGCATCAGGGGCCAACTAGACCTCCTAATGTCTCCTCTGCACCCTGTGGAAGCTGCTGAGAGCAAGTTCTGTCCCATCCGCATTTCCTTTGGATAGAGCAGCCTGGAAGTGTTCTACAGCTCTACCCTTCCTCCCCTACAGCCCTACCCTTCCCACCTTACAGCCCTACCCTTCCTCCTCTACAGCCCTACCCTTCCCTCCTCTACAGCTCTACCCTTCCCTCCTCTACAGCCCTACCCTTCCTCCTCTACAGCCCTACCCTTCCCTCCTCTACAGCCCTACCCATCCTCCCCTACAGCCCTACCCTTCCTCCTCTACAGCCCTACCCTTCCCTCCTCTACAGCCCTATCTTTCCCTCCTCTACAGCCCTACCTTTCCCTCCTCTACAGCATTACCCTTCCTCCTCTACAGCCCTATCCTTCTTGCCCTTCAGCGCTACCCTTCCACCTCTACAGCCCTACTCTTCCCTCCTCTACAGCCCTACCCTTCCCTCCTCTACAGCCCTACCCTTCCCTCCTCTACAGCCCTACCCTTCCCTCCTCTACAGCCCTACCCTTCCCTCCTCTACAGCCCTACCCTTCCCTCCTCTACAGCCCTACCCTTCCCTCCTCTACAGCCCTACCCTTCCCTCCTCTACAGCCCTACCCTTCTTGCCCTTCAGCTCTACCCTTCCTCCCCTACAGCCTTACCCTTCCTCCTCTACAGCCCTACCCTTCCTCCTCTACAGCCCTAACCTTCCCTCCTCTACAGCCCTAACCTTCCCTCCTCTACAGCCCTACCCTTCCCTCCTCTACAGCCCTACCCTTCCCTCCTCTACAGCCCTACTCTTTCCTCCTCTACAGCCCTACCCTTCCCTCCTCTACAGCCCTACCCTTCCCTCTTCTACAGCCCTACCCTTCCCTCTTCTACAGCCCTACCCTTCCCTCTTCTACAGCCCTACCCTTCCCTCTTCTACAGCCCTACCCTTCCCTCTTCTACAGCCCTACCCTTCCCTCCTCTACAGCCCTACCCTTCCCTCCTCTACAGCCCTACCCTTCCCTCCTACCCTTCCCTCTTCTACAGCCCTACCCTTCCCTCCTCTACAGCCCTACCCTTCCCTCCTCTACAGCCCTACCCTTCCCTCCTCTACAGCCCTACCCTTCCCTCCTCTACAGCCCTACCCTTCTTGCCCTTCAGCTCTACCCTTCGTCCTCTACAGCCCTACCCTTCGTCCTCTACAGCCCTACCCTTTGTCCTCTACAGCCCTACCCTTTGTCCTCTACAGCCCTACCCTTTGTCCTCTACAGCCCTACCCTTTGTCCTCTACAGCCCTACCCTTTGTCCTCTACAGCCCTACCCTTTGTCCTCTACAGCCCTACCCTTTGTCCTCTACAGCCCTACCCTTTGTCCTCTACAGCCCTACCCTTTGTCCTCTACAGCCCTACCCTTTGTCCTCTACAGCCCTACCCTTTGTCCTCTACAGCCCTACCCTTTGTCCTCTACAGCCCTACCCTTCCTCCTCTACAGTCCTACCCTTCCTTCTCTACAGCCCTACCCTACAGCCCTATCCTTCCTCCTCTATAGCCCTACCCTTCCTCCTCTACAGCCCTACTCTTCCTACCCTACAGCCCTACTCTTCCTACCCTACAGCTCTACTCTTCCTACCCTACAGTCCCATCCTTCCTACCCTACAGTCCCATCCTTCCTACCCTACAGTCCCATCCTTCCTACCCTACAGTCCCATCCTTCCTACCCCACAGTCCCATCCTTCCTACCCCACAGTCCCATCCTTCCTACCCCACAGTCCCATCCTTCCTACCCCACAGTCCCATCCTTCCTACCCCACAGTCCCATCCTTCCTACCCCACAGTCCCATCCTTCCTACCCTACAGTCCCATCCTTCCTACCCTACAGTCCCATCCTTCCTACCCTACAGTCCCATCCTTCCTACCCTACAGTCCCATCCTTCCTACCCTACAGTCCTAATTTTCTTACCCTACAGCCCTACCCTTGCTACCCTACAGCCCCACTTTTCCTCCCCTACAACCCCACCCTTGTTACCCTATAGCTCTACCCCATAGCACCATCCCCTCCGAATCTACAGCCCTACGTTTCCTACCCTGTTGAAGCTGATAAGTGCAGGTTGTATCTGATCGGCATTTCCTTGGAAAGAGCAGCCAGGGTTTTACAGTTTTGAACCTGGAAGTGCTTAGAGCTGAGCTCTTCCAGGTTCATACTACCAAGGGGGATCAACAAACAGATATTGTTTGATTCCCCGCTGCTTTTTATCTTGACACCCGCACTGGCACTCAGGAGAGACAGGTAAGCCCGGGACACATGGCGGGGGTGGAGGTCAGAGCAGAGGGGGTGGCACAATACAGCCACCCAAATCAAAACTTGGCACCTGGGGGGAAACATTTCAACTCCTGGCTGCTATATTGCGGCAGCAAAATAGTTAAACCCCTGCCAGTGTTTTTCTGTCTGTGTTTGGGGAGATTTCCTTTTACTGCCTGTCCTGAAACACAACAGGAAGTGGGAAGAAATCTCCCAAAAGTGAAGGGAATTTCTCATGAGAAATAGGTGTCCCCTGTATAAGATTTTTCCTCTATTCCTGTTTTGGTGACAACTGTAAGATTTTGGATTTCTTTCCCCACTAATGAATCTTCCCATTGGTGACAAAGACCACAATAAACAAAGTCACCCCCCCCCCAAGTCTATCCTGTCTAATTTGTCACCATTGTGTGCTGTGTATTCATGCCCGTTTTCATTCCCCAGGTCCAGGAGGTGGTGGATTTTGAGAAGTTGGATGATTACGCTGCAGCCTTCCAGGGACATGACGTGGGGTTCTGCTGTCTGGGGACCACGAAAGCCAAATCTGGAGAGGTGAGTGGAGAGCAGATGCAGAACACTTCCCATAGAAGGGGAGGGCAGAGGGCACCTCGTGGCCAAAGGGGCCACCCAAAGCTGGACAGAATGGCTGGTGGTGTGGAATTTTCGGCCTGGTGGTCAAAAAAAAAAAAGTAAAAAAGAAGTATGGGAAGGAATTCAGGGATAGCAGCCATCATGATTCTACAACCCTCCCCTTCCTATCCCACATTCCTACCCTACATCCGTAGCTCTCCTACCTTACAGCCCTACTCTTCTTCTTGCACTACAAACCTACCTGTCCTACACTACAATCCTACTCTTCCTTACCCTACAACTCTACCTTTCCTTACCCCACAGCCCTTCTCTTCCTACCCCACAGCTCTATCCTTCCTACCCTACAGCTCTACCCCTCCTACCCTACAACTGTATCTATCCTCCTCTACAGCTCTACCCTTCCTCCTCCTCTTCCTCCTCTACAGCTCTACCCTTCCTCCTCCTCTTCCTCCTCTACAGCTCTACCCTTCCTCCTCCTCTTCCTCCTCTACAGCTCTACCCTTCCTCCTCCTCTTCCACCTCTACAGCTCTACCCTTCCCACCCTACAGCTATACCCTTCCTCCTTTACAGCCCTACCCTTCCTCCTTTACAGCCTTACCCTTCCTCCTTTACAGCCCTACCCTTCCTCCTTTACAGCCCTACCCTTCCTCCTTTACAGCCCTACCCTTCCTCCTTTACAGCCCTACTCTTCCCACCCTACAGCCCTACCCTTCCTCATCTACAGCCCTACCCTATCTCCTCTACAGCCCTACCCTTCCCACCCCACAGATCTTCCCTTCCTATGCTTCAGCTCTACCCTTCCTACCCTACAGCTCTATGCCTCCCACCCTACAGCCCTACCCTTCCCCCTCCTATAGCCCTACCCTTCTGCAAGATTGTTTTATTATTACACTGTACCAGTTTCCATATTCTGTAAGACAGAATATAGAGGTAGGAGCTGCAGTGTTCCTCTGTCTTCAGTTAAAGTGCATCGAAAAACAAAACTTTTTTTTTTTTTTGTTTTTTTAGTTTTTAGTTTTAGCTATTCCTAAATGTATCCATACATATGCATCGGAGGGTATATGAAGTGTGTGTGGTAGAAGGAACTGTTGAGGGCCTTATCATTGTGTTAGAGTATTGCTAAACCCACAACAGTAAAATCAGTCTGTATATGCAGTAAAGCATGCTTGGTATACTCACTGTTTCTCTGCATTGTGTAAGGCTGCTTGATCTATGCACAGATCCTACCCTCCCTGCACTGTCCCCCTGCACAAGTCTGGATATTACAGAGCCTTTGGAGTCAGGCTGCACATGCTTTGGTGTGTATTGCTAGAGAGGTTTTTTTTTTTTCTATTTATTTATTTTTTGTCTTGGGAGGGTGCACAGGGGCAATAAGAACTGTCCAGACAGGGGGTCAGGGGTCCTGCAGCCTCATAGAACAGTCAGAGTAGAATGAACTCCTACAAGCTTTAACCAGACACTGATAGAAGTCACAAGACTGCTATATACTGATGAGAAAAGGTATTTAGAAGTTGATATTTACTAAAATAATTGCATTTTCATGTTCTGTGTACTGTGAGAGACCAGATATAGTGAATGCAGAGTCCTGGGGAGACCAGATATAGTGAATGCAGGCTCCTGGGGAGACTAGATATAGTGAATGCAGGCTCCTGGGGAGACCAGATATAGTGGGTGCAGAGTCCTGGGGAGACCAGATATAGTGAATGCAGGCTCCTGGGGAGACCAGATATAGTGGGTGCAGAGTCCTGGGGAGACCAGATATAGTGAATGCAGGCTCCTGGGGAGAGAAGATATAGTGAATGCAGGGTCCTGAGGAGACCAGATATAGTGAATGCAGGGTCCTGGGGAGACCAGATATAGTGAATGCAGAGTCCTGGGGAGACCAGATATAGTGAATGCAGGCTCCTGGGGAGACCAGATATAGTGGGTGCAGAGTCCTGGGGAGACCAGATATAGTGAATGCAGGCTCCTGGGGAGAGCAGATATAGTGAATGCAGGGTCCTGGGGAGACCAGATATAGTGAATGCAGGGTCCTGGGGAGAGCAGATATAGTGAATGCAGGGTCCTGGGGAGAGCAGATATAGTGAATGCAGGCTCCTGGGGAGAGCAGATATAGTGGGTGCAGAGTCCTGGGGAGAGCAGATATAGTGAATGCAGGCTCCTGGGGAGAGCAGATATAGTGGGTGCAGAGTCCTGGGGAGACCAGATATAGTGAATGCAGGCTCCTGGGGAGAGCAGATATAGTGAATGCAGGCTCCTGGGGAGAGCAGATATAGTGAATGCAGGCTCCTGGGGAGAGCAGATATAGTGAATGCAGGCTCCTGGGGAGAGCAGATATAGTGAATGCAGGCTCCTGGGGAGACCAGATATAGTGAATGCAGAGTCCTGAGGAGACCAGATATAGTGTATGCAGGCTCCTGGGGAGACCAGATATAGTGAATGCAGAGTCCTGGGGATACCAGATATAGTGAATGCAGGCTCCTGGGGAGACCAGATATAGTGAATGTAGGCTCCTGGGGAGACCAGATATAGTGGGTGCAGAGTCCTGGGGAGAGCAGATATAGTGAATGCAGGGTCCTGGGGAGACCAGATATAGTGAATGCAGGCTCCTGGGGATACCAGATATAGTGGGTGCAGGGTCCTGGGGAGACCAGATATAGTGAATGCAGGGTCCTGGGGAGACCAGATATAGTGAATGCAGGGTCCTGGGGAGACCAGATATAGTGAATGCAGGGTCCTGGGGAGACCAGATATAGTGAATGCAGGGTCCTGGGGAGACCAGATATAGTGAATGCAGGCTCCTGGGTTTAGTAACACTTTAAACAATCACTCCTGTTGTCCCCTGAACTGTACAGGCTGTAGGTTGGCAAGGGGGCCCAGCAAGTATCAAGACAGCTGTGTGCAGCCACCTCTCTGCCAGATCTTCCTCTGGTTGGAAGCAGAGCCGCTGGTCCTGCAGGTAGAAGATAACAAAGGGTGTGAATCAGCTACATTGCCTGATAAGAGACCAAAGGTCTATCTAAGATCAAACACTAAGACTACATAGACAATTAAATCCAACCTCCGGCCTTCCCCTGAGTCTTGCACAAGTGTACGGCTCCTCTCCTGGACTGAAATGGCTTCCTCTGATTTCACTGCACACTGTGAGCTTCTCACAATGTGCATTAGAGGCTGCAGCAAGATGGAGCCCTCCTCATTTCCTGTCTGGAGGATGTCCAGCATCAACTAGCTCATTCCTCCCTAGCCTGTCTGTCCTTGGCCCCGCCCCTTTCATTCATTGGATTTTTATTTTCTTTTAACCATGGAGGCTCAGCATCACACATGGGGAAGGGGGGGGGTCTCCATGCAAATACTTCCGGCCTAGGAACCTCCACTGCTCCAGACTGACCTCTGACCACCAGGGCATTTGGATATTGGCATAACTCTTCCCAAGAGCCATCCCACTGCTTTCATCAGGACTGAGGGCTCCTGAGAGGAGTACTGAGGCCCAGGGGGGGGCTGTAATGCTGGCCCCTCCCACCAGCCATGATCTGCACACACCTCCCAACTTTTTGAGATGGGAATGAGGGACACCCATTAGCAAAAGTATGAACATACAGCCAGAGCTACAATGGAATGGTTTAGATCAAAGCATATTCATGTGTTAGAATGGCCCAGTCACAGTCCAGACCTAAATCACATTGAGAATCTGTGCCAAGACTTGAAAATTGCTGTTCACAGACGCTCTCCATCCAATCTGACAGAACTTGAGATATTTTGCAAAGAAGAATGGGCAAAAATGTCCCTCTCTAGATGTGCAAATCTGGTAGAGACACCCCCAAAAAGACTTGCAGCTGTAATTGCAGAGAAAGGCGGTTCTACAAAGTATTGACTCCGGGGGGCGCCATACAAATGTACCCCCCACACTTTTCACATATTTATTTGTAAAAAAAAAAATTGAAAACCATTTATCATTTTCCTTCCACTTCACAATTATGTGCCACTTTGTGTTGGTCTATCACATAAAATCCCAATAAAATACATTGACGTTTTTGGTTGTAACATGACAAAATGTGGGAAATTTCAATGGGGTATGAATACTTTTTCAAGGTACTTTTTAATACCACTTTAACAGTTTTCCATCCGCCCAACGTCATATGTTGTCGTCGACCTTGAGCGGTGATATCAGAATGATGGGTGCCGCTACAGACATCATTCAGATATCTTCTGTTAGAGCCGGCGATTCCCCTCACTATAAGAACAATCATATCGGCTGTTTAGCCGATTGATCATTCTTATAGGCGGCAGGAGGGGATGCCTAACCCCCCCCCCCCCCCCCGCCGCCCCTCCTGCGCTTCTCCGGGCACGACCCTGCGATCGGCGAACCGGAGAAGGAACTGACTGGCGCCGGATGTTGACCATAGAGATTTCCGGCGGGCCAGATGGTCCCCCGAGTCTCTATGATCATTCGGAGGTCGATCGCGACGTTATGATGTCACGCACGGCCTCTTCATTTGAAAAAAAAATGCGGCCGCCTTGGATCCCTTTTTTTTTTTTTTTTTTTTTTTTTTTTATTATTTTGGGCTTCCCAGCCTAGAGATGAGATGTGAGGACTTATAGACCCCCCCCCCCCCCAGATCTCACTGTAAAGAGGACCTGTCACACCCTATTCCTATTGATGTTTACATTCCTTGTAATAGGAATAAAAGCGATTATAAAAAATGTAAAAAGAAAGCATCAAACTAGAAAAATAAAAGTAAAATTAACAATAAAAAATGTAAGCGCCCCCGTCCCCGCATGCTCACTCGGAGACGCGAACGCATACGTAAGTCGCGCCCACACATGTAAACGTCGTTCAAACCACACATGTGAGGTATCGCCACGTACGTTAGAGCGAGAGCAATAATTCTAGCTCAAGAACTCCTCTGTAACTCAAAACATGTAACCTGTAAAAAAAAAAAAATTAAAGCATCCCCTTTGGGGCTTTTTTTTTAAATACTGACGTTTGGCGCCATTCCACGAGCGTGCCCAACTTTTGAAGTGTGACATGTTAGGTATCTATTTACTCGGCGTAACATCATCTTTCACATTATGCAAAAAAAAAATGGGCTAAGTTTACTGTTTTTTTTTTTAATGCGTGAAACGTCCCCCCCCCCCCCAAAAAAAAAAACGTGTTTGAAAAATTGCTGCGCAAATACCGTGCAAGATAAAAAGTTGCAACGATTGCCATTTTATTCTCTAGGGTCTCTGCTAAAAAAAAAAAAAACATATAATGTTTGGGGGTTCTGAGTAATTGTCTAGCAAAAAAAATATGCTTTTTACATGTAGGAGAGAAATGTCAGAATCGGCCCGGTAGGCAAGTGGTTGAATACAAAGTTCACAGAGCAATAATAATCAGAAGGACTTTGCTTCTTTCTAATAGATTTCACTATCAGCTGCCTTGCTGATCCAGGTTTTCCCCACAATTTTATTTATTTATTACAATTTTTTTACACTATATTATTATTATTATTATTATTATTATTATTATTATTATTATTATTATTATTATTATTATTTTTATTTTTTTTTTTCTATTTTTTTTTTCTCCCCATGAAAGTGGAGTTACCTTTTTAAATGCTCATATAATCATATGGGAAATCTGTTGCAATGAACGGTCTGATGACAGGGTCCCTTTAAAATGCGATCGGCGAATGTATCAATGGACATATTAAATAACTTTTATAGATCTGTCCTTTTGCGGCAGGATAGAACAACGCTCGACTAAACTCTTTTTACCTCTTTTTAATTGGACGCATTGTTTGGCGTGAAGTGTGATGCACTATATATATATATATATATATATATATATATATATATATATATATATATATATATATATATATATATATAATATTATTTTTTTTTATTTCGCCGCGTCTTACCCATTGTGTAGGATCCGTACCGTCTGCTGCAGCAGCGTGGAGGTATTTGGCGTGGAGGAGAAGCCGAACGCCCGCACATCAAAACTTCAACTTTCTATCGGACACAAAGGTGCGCACATTTTGTCAGGCGGCGTCCATTGTGTTGGGAAGGGGGGGGGGATGATAGGTTAAAGGTGGCGGGACCCCAAGCTTCTCCCCTGCCCGTCCTTCAAGGGGACTTTGTCAGCGGAAAGGCGAGTCCGGTGAATAGAGGGACGCCGGCTTGTGATGGCATTCAGCTGAGCTGACGGGCTAATCACCTCGGGAGAGGGAGCGGCGGGTATTTGTGTCACTTTAATTTCCCGCAGACAATGGAGGATGGCTGGGGCTCTATTAAGCCGCATTTAATGCAGAAGTAAAGCCGGGGAAATTAGAGGCTCGCTTTAATCAAATTACACCTCCACCAGCCAAGAGGTTGCCAGGCGGCAGCGTGGGTAGCGCGGCTCCTGATTGGCCGGCCGGACAAAGCTGTGCAGGAATTTTGTCCCGAGTGTGAGAATCGCGGCGGACAAAACTCCCGGCGTCCCCCCCCCCCCCCCCCGGGGGCCGTTCCCCTGAGAGGTGACAAAATAATCAGAGAATCTTATTGGCAGAAATGATTTGAAGAATAATAAAAGTCATGTGTTCCCATGGAAGGAAATGGATACAATGTACTGAAAGAAGGTTATCAAAAAAACAAAACAAAATTGTAACATTGTATAGAAGTTATCCTTTAGGCCCCTCACATCTGCACTTAGCTGGAACTTGCGCTTTTTTTTGTGTGTTTTGTGCGATTTTCACACATAAGGCCCCGTTCACATTATTGCATAGCGAGAACAAGTTTTCCCACTACACGATTTTGAAATCGCGATATTCACGCCATTCTGCGTTTCGCATACGGCAAGCCCATTCAGTTGAACGGCCTCCCCCATGCGTGTTTGTTGGCCAAAAAGAAGCCCCATGCCTCTTTTTTTTTCAGGTGACGAGCTTCATGCAATTTTGTAAAGGTACAGATTGCCGCCTGATCGTCTTTGGGGTGCCATTGTGCTGCAGTTGCCATAAAATATATGTACAATAATTCTGCGCTACCTAAGAGGTGGGGGAGAAAAAGCAGCTAACACAACCAACAAATGTAAACAGCAACCAAGAAAACAACTTCAGTGTAGCGCTCAATTTAAAAAAGGGGGGGAACAAAATGTGTATGATAAAAAACAAATGAATCAGAGTCCAAATGCTGACAATAATGTCTATAAAGACAATGTATTGTCCTCTGGACCGAATAATGAGCCCGTGATGCAAATCCTCTATGAAGAAAGCCCACACACCACCAATAGTAACAGGGAGGCTTACCAGACTCGGTGGACCCGACCGGGCGTACGCCAAGTGGGGTCAAACAGGCTTAGGTGGTGCTGGGCTGGAGCGGATACTGGAGAGCAGGGGTGATGAGGTGGCTTCCACGTGACTGTGCTCCTAGTAGGTGGTCCGGGCCAAGACCGTGATGCTCAGATCCGTGTTGAAACGTATGGAAAGGAATAAAAATGGGCCAAATAGTGTGAATCCGTAAAGATAAAATTTATTTGAAGTGAAAATACACACTTACATAAAAAATAGCTAAAAGCAGCGCTGTATATCAAGATGGCGACAGTGGGGTCCTGCCCGACGCGTTTCGTCTGCATGATGTCTATGCAGACGAAACGCGTCGGGCAGGACCCCACTGTCGCCATCTTGATATACAGCGCTGCTTTTAGCTATTTTTTATGTAAGTGTGTATTTTCACTTCAAATAAATTTTATCTTTACGGATTCACACTATTTGGCCCATTTTTATTCCTTTCCATACGTTTCAACACGGATCTGAGCATCACGGTCTTGGCCCGGACCACCTACTAGGAGCACAGTCACGTGGAAGCCACCTCATCACCCCTGCTCTCCAGTATCCGCTCCAGCCCAGCACCACCTAAGCCTGTTTGACCCCACTTGGCGTACGCCCGGTCGGGTCCACCGAGTCTGGTAAGCCTCCCTGTTACTATTGGTGGTGTGTGGGCTTTCTTCATAGAGGATTTGCATCACGGGCTCATTATTCGGTCCAGAGGACCATACATTGTCTTTTTAGACATTATTGTCAGCATTTGGACTCTGATTCATTTGTTTTTTATCATACACATTTTGTTCCCCCCCTTTTTTTAAATTGAGCGCTACACTGAAGTTGTTTTCTTGGTTGCTGCAGTTGCCATGCAACCTGGGATCGCGATTCTGCCTGCGATCCCAAATTGCGAGGTGTGAACGGGGCCCCAATACGCATTGCGCATAGGACAGCCTATTTATTTGAATGAGCTGCCCAATGTGTGACAAAGGCCCCATAGAAGCTCCTGTGGCTTTTTTTTTTTAATTTTTTACCACGCTTTTCGGTTGCACGACAGAACACGCGGCAAGCATGCACCTGCTGTGCTTGTGCTGCCATTCACATTTATTGGCAATGCAAGCTCGATGCGTGTTTGCAGCATGTTTCTGAAACGCACGCCAAAGCAAGCGTTTTCTGTGCAGTTTGTCGTGCGATCAGAAAGAGACGATGTGTGAATAGTGGCTCAGCGCTTACCTCCTGGTTTAAAAAAAAAAAATGTATACCAGGATATCTGCGCTAGACCCAGTAAACCAGAACAGTATATGTGTGTGTGTGTGTGTGTGTGTGTGTGTGTGTGTGTGTGTGTATATGTATATATGTATATATGTATGTATATATATATATATATATATATATATATATATATATATATATATATATATATATATATATATATATATATATATTTAAGTATGTGTGTGTGTGTATGTATATGTGTGTGTATGTGTGTGTGTGTGTATATATATATATATATATATATATATATATATATATATATATAATGTGTCAAATACATGTATAAAAGAAAAGGTGCTGCATCTAAAAAAAAAAAACCTATATATTAAGTCCATAAACGTGCATAACTAATAAAGATGCGTGCGCAATCCAAAAAATCGAACGAGGAGGCATATACAAATGCCAGCATGCGCTACAATAAACTAATGTGCTCCACAAATGCAAAAATACAAACAGAAAACAAAAATTGATGAAAATGTGTAGTCCAAAAAGTGCTTGACCCAATGTGAACAATCAGGACGGACAACAAACGATTTTTCTGTTCATCAAACAAAATGTTTTTTGATGAACAGAAAAATCGTTTGTCCTTCTGAGAAGTTAGTCACAGAGCTACAATGGAATGGTTTAGATCAAAGCGTATTCATGTGTTAGAATGGCCCAGTCACAGTCCAGACCTAAATCCCATTGAGAATCTGTGGCAAGACTTGAAAATTGCTGTTCACAGACGCTCTCCATCCAATCTTGAGATATTTTGCAAAGAAGAATGGACAAAAATATCCCTCTCTAGATGTGCAAAGCTGGTAGAGACATCCCCAAAAAGACTTGCAGCTGTAATTGCAGAGAAAGGGGGTTCTACAAAGTATTGACTCCGGGGGGCGCCATACAAATGCCCCCCCACACTTTTCACATTTATTTGTAAAAAATGTTGAAAACCATTTATCATTTTCCTTCCACTTCACAATTATGCGCCACTTTGTGTTGGTCTATCACATAAAATCCCAATAAAATACATTTACGTTTTTGGTTGTAACAGGACAAAATGTGGGAAATGTCAAGGGGTGTGAATACTTTTTCAATGCACTGTATATGCGACCACTCAGCGTTAAAGACCACCCCCCCGAGACGCCACATAAATGTGTGTGTGGCTGGCAGGGGCAAGTTAAAGTGGACACGTCCCTGTTCACATATGGCCGATTTGGAATCACTGGGAGAGTCGGCACGACCAACGGCCAATTGTGGCAAAATGCGTGACACGCGTTTGGATGGCAGTCACCCTGAATGGCTCCCCAAACACAGCGCTATTGTGGCACGACAAAACAAGGGTGCAAAATTGCTCCCAACTCAAGGCCAAGATTTGGTCCCTGAGTGTCTTTGGAGCGCCAACCCCACATAGGGAGGGCCATTTAAAGTGAATGAGGGCTGCCCTGTGTGCGCGTAAACTGTGCTCCCAAAATCGCCAGCAGGGAACAGGACTTCTGCTCCTTTGACTCCTCGCTCAAAAATAATTGGGGAAAAAAATTTAAATATTTTTCAAACAAGTATTTTTCTTGTTTGCTTTTTTTTGGCTGCGTTCCTGCCTAGGATGACATTTCCAGTTTGATGTCTTGGCCTATCTTGTGCATTCCCACTGAGGGTATCTGCTAGGTCCCATAGACCATGTAAGCGACCCTCAGCCACAAAGAAGAGTTTTGTACTGGAGGAATAGCGCTGGACTCCACAGACCATGGCGTCCATGGAACAATAACTAGGGAATAGAAATAGAATGTAGTTAGGCAGGGTAGAGCCCCTTTCAGTAGGATATTCAGGAGCCAATGAACCAATGTATCCAAATATGTATAATGGACAGGAGCTCTGATCACTGTCCATTCAGTCAAAGGGTATAAACTGAAAATCCTCTAAATGAATGGTCCTCAACCAATGGGCCCATGACCCTCTGCTGGGCCACCACCTCCTTCCTCCTTGGCCTCCAGCCAGCTGCAGGTCCCTTAACCTGCCACTGTTCCTCCTGGTTCCCATATTGGGCCACAGTGCCCCTCAACCCCCCCCCACAGTACCCCCTGAGAGCCCTCAGCCCCCCCACAGTGCTGTCCAACCTCCCACAGTGCTCCCCCAGCCTCCTGTAGTTTCTTCCATAGTGCCCCCAATCCCCCAACAGTTTCCCACAAAAGCCATCCAAAGAAAGCTTCGGGATAAGCTTCGGGAAAGATTCGGGAACGCCCACAGCAAATTGAATTATGTTTATCCGGCCAATGACCATTTTCCATGCAATCGGCTCACTTTGCTTATTGCACAGGACACAATCCTTGGCAAGATAAACTATCCATTGTTTTTACCTTTTTGTTTGGCTGCAAATAAAGAAACGGGATGTTGTGAGCGCTCCCGGATCTGATTTTCTTCCAATTGTTTTGATCATTTCGCACTCCATCCAAAAACCAAGGAAAATGTTGGCTTTGGATACACTTTTTAATACAAAGTGTTTTATGTGATTATTTTTTATTCTATATTTCTATATTTGTCAATTAACATTATTTTTTCCAATAATCTCCACACACTAGAAATCACCCTGATGGGTTATGCAGTCTGTGGTTCGCTAGTTAGACCTGTAATCCATAACTAACATGTTTCAGATAGGAGGAGCTTGAATGAGAGGCAACTGGGCATCCTTTAGGTGGACAGGGAGGACTTCAACAGCGGGATAATAGTCACTAAGGCTATATTTACACTTCAGCATTTTGAACCGCGGGTCGCAGAATTGAACTTTTTTGGGCGACATGCTTCCCGCGAAGCGGGTTGCTGCGTTTGCAGCGCGATTTATCGCGTGACAGTCACGGCAGACCCACACCGAGATTTGAGGTGTCATTCAAATGAATGGCATCTGAAATGCGAGTCCCACAATTTGTCATTGGCACATCGGTGCTTTCGAATCGCGCTGCAAATCTGCCCGCGATTCAAAACGCTGAAGTTTGAATACAGCCTCAACGTTCAATGTGTGGGTTTGAGGTGAGAGGTGACACAGCAAGCTGCAGAGCAACTTTGGTTACACACCATACAGGACAGACAGGCTTTGTGTACACACTATACATGAAAGGGGGGAAGTGGAGTTGCCATATATGCCAAAAATACCATAAAAAGGAAAAAACTAACTACTTTAAGCCCTCTTAGTCTTCCTACAGACCAAAGAGGAACCTTTACATAGAATTGGTGTAATATCCTAACCCCCCTGGAAAGTCTGAGGAATATGATAACCTGAGCATTGGTGAGATAACTCAAATGAAAATGAAGGGAAAGGTTTTATTTCAGTGACTTCAACCCGCTGAACAGTAATTGGAGTTTTCAAATTGCTCTTCTAAACAGGAGCAGAGATTACATTCTAGGTCTAAAGCCAGAGAAGATCATATTTTACACTTGCATGCAGAGGAGATTTCATTGGAGGCCTACAACCAGATGAGATCATATTCTAGATCTAGACCTACACCAGAGGAGATCGTATTCTAGAACTACAACCAGAGGAGATCTTATTCTAGGCCTTCAGCCAGAGGAAATTATATTCTGGACCTACAACCAGAGGAAATCATATTCTGGACCTACAACCAGAGGAGAGCATATTCTAAACCAGTGGTCTCCAAACTTTGGCCTGCGGGCCAGATGCATTTGCTTCCCTTTATCCAGCCCTTGGGGCACTATTCCTCATACTATTTCTCCTACTGACACCAACAATATGGCACATAATTCTTCCCACTTCCACTGACTCCAACAATGGGGCATCATTTCTCCCATTTACACCAACGATGGGGTACAATTCCCCTCCCTGATACCAATGATAGGGCACCATTCCTCCCATTGACACCAATGATGCGGCAATAGTCCCCCAATTTATCACCAATGATGGAGGGCACTATTCCTCCCGCAGACACCATCAATAGGACTCTATTGCTGCAACAAATATCAATGATGGGGTACTATTCCACTTCCTAATAAATACTGCAATTTTAATGTAATTTTCTTCCGCCTAAGCCTGACACATTGTTTCTCTCACTGACACTGGCATTTTCTACTTCCACTGGCCGCAGTCCAGCCCTCTAAAGTCTGAAGGACAATAAACTGGCCCTTGGTTTAGAAAGTTTGGGGACCTCTGATCTATAACCAGAGGGGATTGTATTCTAGGCCTTGAGCCAGAGGAAATCATATTCTAGACCTACAACCAGAGGAGAGTATATTCTAGGCCTTCAACCAGAAGAGATCATGTTCTAGGCCTTCAAACAAAGGAGATCGTAATCCAGGACTTCAACCAAAGGAGATCATAATCTAGGCCTACCACCATAGGAGATCGTAATCTAGGCCTTCAACCATAGGAGATTGTATTCTAGACCATCAACCATAGAAGGTTGTATTCTAGACCTTCAACCATAGAAGATTGTATTCTAGACCTTCAACCATAGAAGATTGTATTCTAGACCTTCTACCAAAGGAGAGTGTATTCTAGACCTTTGTCCACAGGAGAGTGGTTTCTAGACCTTCAACCACGGGAGAGTGGTTTCTAGACCTTCAACCACGGGAGAGTGGTTTCTAGACCTTCAACCACGGGAGAGTGGTTTCTAGACCTTCAACCACGGGAGAGTGGTTTCTAGACCTTCAACCACGGGAGAGTGGTTTCTAGACCTTCAACCACGGGAGAGTGGTTTCTAGACCTTCAACCACGGGAGAGTGGTTTCTAGACCTTCAACCATGAGAGAATGTATTCTAGACTTTCAACCATGGGAGAGTGTATTCTAGACCTTCAACCATGGGAGAGTGTATTCTAGACATTCAACCATGGGAGTTTATTCTAGACCTTCAACCATAGGAAATCATGTTCTAGGCCTTCAATCAGAGGAGATCCTATTCTAGAGCTACAACCGTAGATCGTATTCTAGGAATTTAACCAAAGGATATTGTATTCTAGACCTACAAATAGAGGAGATCATATTCTACACTTACAAGTTGAGACCTGTTCTAGGCCTACAACTGAAGGAGATCATATTCTCAGCCTACAACCAGAGGAGATCAAATTCTAGGCCTTCAACCACAACCAGATTTCATATTCTAGACTTACAGCCAGAGGAGATCATATTCTAGACCTACAAATAGAGGAGATCATATTCTACACTTACAAGTTGAGACCTGTTCTCGGTCTACAACTGGAGCAGATCATATTCTCAGCCTACAACCAGAGGAGATCAACCACAACCAGATATCATATTCTAGACCTCGTACTGGCACTGCACCACTGCTAAATGAGCGGCCAGCTGAGTCGTCCTAGGTTCTGGTCAGCTGCTCTGCCCATAGTGGGAACAGATTCCTAAGTCATGACACCAGGGTTCTAACTGAACTCTGGGGCATGGATGGTGGATCATTAACTGATCCTTTTTAATCATCTTCTAATGGAAAAAGTTCCCCATGACTGGCAGACAGTTGTACCCGTTGACAAGCAGGGCATTAAGGAAGCAGCTGACAACTACAGGCCAGTGAGTTTACCATCTGTAATAGTAATATTAATCGAATATCTCCTAAAACCATAATTTAAAAACGCGCAATGATCCAAAGCAGCATGGCTTTCCTGATGTCACAATAACCTGGTTGAATTTTTTTGATATAACGCATGTTTTGGAACAGGGCGGTGCTGTTGACATAGCCTGAAATAAATCTTGACTTCAACAAAGGCTTTCATACAATTCCACATAATGTAGACATAAAGATTTCGAAGAAAGCACTTAACCCTTGGATGGTGCAGTGGATACGTAGCTGGCTAAAGGACAGATATCAGAGTGTGGTTCTAAATGGGGTTTATACAGAACAGAGAGCAATTTAGTCAAAGCAGTGGAAACCGCAGTTCAACATTTCTAAATAGAAAGTAATGGATTTAGGGGAAAATAATCCTCTAACCGAGTATAATACGGGGGTACAGTGCTGGCCAACTACAAACAAAAGTAGGAAGGAGGACTCCTTGGTCCTGATTCCTCTTTATCGATCTTTATATCACTAGAGGGGTCACCAGCAGGAGGTATGAGGTCCTAATTCTTCTATATACAGTATCTCACAAAAGTAAGTACACCCCTCACATTTTTGTAAATATTTTCTTCTATCTTTTCATGTGACAACACTGAAGAAATGACACTTGTCTACAATGTAAAGTAGTGAGTGTACAGCTTGTATAACAGTGTAAATTTGCTGTCCCCTCAAAATAACTCAACACACAGCTATTAATGTCTAAACCGCTGGCAACAAAAGTGAGTACACCCCTAAGTGAAAATGTCCAGATTGGGACAGTAAGCCATTTTACCTCCCCGGTGTCATGTGACTCATTAGTGTTACAAGGTCTCAGGTGTGAATGGGGAGCAGGTGTGTTAAATTTGGTGTTATCGCTCTCACTCTCTCATACTGGTCACTGGAAGTTCAACATGGCACCTCATGACAAAGGATCTGAAAATAAGAATTGTTGCTCTACATAAAGATGGCCTAGGCTATAAGAAGATCGCCAAGACCCTGAAACTGAGCTGCAGCACGGTGGCCAAGACCATACAGCCGTATAACAGGACAGGTTCCACTCAGAACAGGCCTCACCATGGTCCACCAAAGAAGTTGAGGTCACGTGCTCAGCGTCATATCCAGAGGTTGTCTTTGGGAAATAGACGTATGAGTGCTGCCAGCATTGCTGCAGAGGTTGAAGGGGTGGGGGGGTCAGCCTGTCAGTGCTAAGACCATACGCCGCACACTGCATCAAATTGGTCTGCATGGCTGTCGCCCCAGAAGGAAGCCTCTTCTAAAGATGATGCACAAGAAAGTCCACAAACAGTTTGCTGTAGACAAGCAGACTAAGGACATGGATTACTGGAACCATATCCTGTGGTCTGATGAGACCAAGAAAGAAAAAAATTTTTTTTTGATTCGTTATTTAAATTCGTTTAGTTTAATTCTTTTTCAGAGATCGTTTCTTTTCATTTATTCGTTTTTCAAATTTGTTTCGAATCAACATTTGAATTTATTCTATTCGAATTTCTGAAGACAGTTACATTCTTTCTATCCTATTGTTTGTTTTTGCTTTCTTTTCTATTCTATTCTCTTGTTTTCTTTTGTCTAATTTATTTAAAATTCGAATTTCGGAATATCAGTAATATTATTTCTATTTTTTATTCTATTCTAATCCATTTAATTTGAATTTATTCTATTCAAAATTTGAATTTCAGAAGGCGGTTATATGTCTATTTTGTTTCGTTTTATTCTATTGTTTTTTTTTTCTATTCTATTCCTTTAATTTATATTCTATTTTAATCTGTTCTTTTCTATTTCCTGTTCTATTATATTCTTTAATTTTCTATTCTGTTCTATTACTTTTTCTAGTCTATTCTACTATTTTCTGTTCTGTTTTAGTCTATTCTTTTCTACTCTCTGCTGTTATTTTATTTTTTGTTCTATTCTATTCTTTTATATTCTATTCCTCTATTTTATTCTCTTTTTCTTTTCTATTTTAGTCTTTTTTTTTTATTCTATTCCTTTTATTTTCAGTTCTATTTTATTCTATTCTTGTTTTCAAATTTGTTTTTAAATTCGAATCCGATTCGAATTTCATTTAGTTATTTTGGATTCTTTTAAATGTGATACTATTGTAATTTGGATACATCCGAATTTCCAAATAATGAACAATTCCTCCGAACGAAACGAATCAAACTGCACATGTCTATTATTGGTATCGGTAGCTGAGGACGGCGGAGCTCAAATTTGGCACATAATATGGCAGAACATTCAGTAATGGCTTCTTTTTTTTTCTTCTTTTCCTCCAGGCTGGCTTTATCCGGGTGGATCACGATTACGTGGTGAAGTCAGCACAGCTGGCGAAGTCGGGGGGCTGCAAACACTTCAATCTGGAATCTTCAAAGGGAGCCAACAAAGAGAGCAGCTTCCTCTACCTCCGGGTGAAGGTCAGCTGACTGCCAAGCGACCAATGCTGTTTCATTCGTTTTTTGTTTTTTTTTGAGAATATTCCCCCCCCCCCCCCCTTCCCTCTGATGTTTGTATATGGGGTAGAATTCTCATAGTGTCTAGGTGTACAGCCGTCATCGCTTTGTGTGGGAGCCCCCTGAATTGCGTGCCCCTAGCACTGCGACCCCCACCGTTGGCGAGTGGATAGGATGGGGTCTTGATCATGTGGTTAGTATGACAGCCAATCACAGTGATCACATGATTTGGAACCCGCCTGCTGGCCCCCTGATGTTAAAAATCCCCTTAAAGGGCCCCGGCTTCCACTGGCAGAAAAGGGGGTAACCGCTTTTTCTACAAAAATATTTTTTACATTTTTAGTTAAAATCTGCATGCGTTTTTATTTTTATTTTTTAGATTTACTTTTAAACAGCCAAATAGTAGATATTTTTTTAAGTTTCCATTTTAATGTTGCACAATAATTATTATTATATTTTCTGGAAAAAAAATTCACTAAAGTGAATCTTAGTGCACACAAATGCAATGTAAATGCAAACAGTTTTTGGTAAAAAAAAGATGGGGATGTGTCAAGTAAATACCGTATTTATCGGTGTATGACGCGCACTTTTTTCCCCCTTTAAAATAGGGGGCAAATCATGTGTGTGTGTGTTTTACGACCGATATAGGGCTGCCCCGGAGGGGGAGGAGGGAACGAGCGCCGCTGAAAAAGACAGAGCCGGATCTCCTGTGTACTCGGCTCGCAGTCACGCCCAGTCCCGCCTCCTGGGCGGCTCCTAGCATTGACGTCCCGGCATTGGACCGGTGTCGTGTCCATCTTACCAGAAGAGGTGAAGCTGTTATAGCTGCAAAGGGCGGAGCCAACTCAATATTGAACCCTACAGACTAAGACTGGGATGCCATTAAAGTTCATGTGTGTGTAAAGGCAGGCGTCCCAATACTTTTGGTAATATAGTGTATCACCGTCCATGCCAGAGTGAGATCAATAATATTAGCACCAGAGCTCGGGGGTAATGCTAAACTGATGACTTGTAGGGGCCTTTAAAGCACCTCCTATGGAGAAGAAAGGGTAGTGACGTTTTTTTAGCTGTTTCGCGGGTCCATGTCATTTTAATGTTGGGTATCTTCGGTGCAACTTCATCGTTTATATTTTACCAAAATATTCGGTAAATAACTAAAAATAACCCTAAAATAACTAAATGTGTTTTTTACTAAAATTTTGCATTTTAATAAACCGTTTGTGCTAATATGATGTAAAGTAAAAAATTTAGAACTGCCCCCAAATGTATTCTCTAGGGGTGTCTGCTTTCAGAAAATATATCATGTTTGGGGGTTTTAGGGAATCTTCAGGCCTAAAACTATTTTTTTAACCACTTGCCGACCGGCCAACATAAATGTACTGCAGGGCGGTGGCTCTCCTGCGCGATTTCGCTCTTCCGTGTCTGCGGAGCACACCCGCGCTGCCAGCGACCAGCTCCCCCCAGTGATTGGACACAACGGGAGCCAAATGAGAGTGGTCCGGCGGAACTGATGTCCGCCAAGACTCGCCGGTTGTTCCCGACCAGAGGCAGAACGGCGGTCAGCCTATGTAAACAAGGCAGACCGCCATTCTGTGACAAGGGAAGACGGAGATCCTGCGTTTCTGCTAAGCAGGAACATGGATCTCTGTCTTCTCAAACTCAAAGCACCTCCCCCCCACACAGTTAGAAAGAACTCCCTAGGAGGACATTTAACCCTTTGATCGCCCCCTGATGTTAACCCCCTTCCAAGCCAGTGTCATTAGTACAGTGACAGTGCATATTTTTATTTTTTTTAGCACTGATCACTGTATTGGTCTCACTGGTTCCCAAAAAGTGTCACTTTAGTGTCAGATTTGACAATGTCGCAGTTCCGCTAAAAATGGCCGCCATTACTAGTAAAAAAAAAAAAAAAATTCCGTAAATCTATCCCATAGTTTGTAGACGGTGTAACTTTTGCGCAAACCAATCAATATACACTTATTGCGATTCTGTAGCAGAATACATATTAGCCTAAATTGATAAAGAAATTTAGATTTTTTTTTAAAAAAGAATTTTTTTATTGGGAATGTTTTATAGCAGAAAGCAAAAAATATTTTTTTTTTTTTTTTTTTTTTCAAAATTGTCGTTTTTTGTTTTGTTTTATCGAGCAAAAAAATAAATAAAATCAAATATCACCAAAACAAAGTTCTAATTTTGTGGGGGGAAAAAAGGACATCAATTTTATTTGGGTACAGCGTCGCACGACCGCGCAATTGTCAGTTAAAGTGACGCAGTGCCATGTCGCAGAAAAAAATGGCCCGGTCATGAAGGGGGGTAAATCTTCCGGGGCTGAAGAGGTTAATCGTGTAAATCAAAAATTTGGAATTGAAAAAAATGGCTCCGGGACCTCTGTGAAAGAGGCCTCATACAGTTGCTGTTTATGTACATTTGTATGTGCATGGGGAGGGGGATCGATTTATTCTTCCTTTTTGTTTTGTTTTTTGTTTTTTAATTCCATTATTTTAAATCCTTCTTTTTAATTTATTTAAAGAGGTATTAAACCTCAAAAACAAACCATTTATTATATTGCAGCTTACAGATGGGAAAATAACGATTTGCTCCCCTGCAGATTGTGTAATTTTGCCCACTTACAAAGAAATGAAGGGTCTATAATTTTTATTATAGGTGTATTTTATATGATAGAGACAAAATATCAACCAAAAATCCAGAAAAAAAACACACAATACAAATGTTATAAATGGAGTTCAGTGAGTAAAATAAGTATTTGATCCCCAAGCAAAACATGACTTAGTAGTTGGTGGAGAAACCCTTGTTGGTGATCACAGAGGTCAGACATTTCTTGTAGTTGGTGACCAGGTTTGCACACATCTCAGGAGGGATTTTGGTCCACTCTTCTTTACAGATCTTCTCTAAATCCTTAAGGTTTCTTGGCTGTGACTTGGCAACTCGAAGTTTCACCTCTCTCCATAAATGTTCTATAGGATTAAGGTCTGGAGACTGGCTTGGCCACTCCATGACCTTAATGTGCTTCTTCTTGGGCCACTCCTTTGTTACCTTGGTGGTGTGTTTTGGGTCATTGTCATGCTGGAATACCCATCCATGACCCATCTTCAATGTTCTGGCTGAGGTAAGAACGTTCTCATCCAAGACTTTACAATACATGGCCCCCTCAATGGGGCAAAGTCGGCCTGTACCTTTTTAGGCCTATACCTGAGGGAAGAAGGTTCTCATCCATGATTTTACCATACCATACATGACCCAGTCCATTGGACCCTCAATGGGGCAAAGTCGGCCTGTACCTTTTTTAGGCCTGTACCTGAGGGAAGAAGGTTCTCATCCATGATTTTACCATACAATACTTGGCCCTGTCCATTGGCCCCTCAATGCGGCAAAGTCAGCCTGTACCTTTAGCAGAGAAACAGCCCCAAAGCATCATGTTTCCACCTTCATGTGTGACTGTAGGGATGGTGTTCTTAGGGTCATAGTCAGCATTTTTTGTCCTCCAAACACGGCGAGTCCAGTTAATGCCAAAGAGGTCAATTTATACAGATCTTCTCTAAATCCTTAAGGTTTCTTGGCTGTCGCTTGGCAACTCGAAGTTTCAGCTCCCTCCATACATTTTCTATAGAATTAAGTTCTGGAGACTGGCTAGGCCACACCAGGACCTTAATGTGCATCTTCTTGAGCTACTTCTTTGTTGCCTTGGTGGTGTGTTTGGGTCATTGTCATGCTGGAAGTCCCATCCATGACCCACCTTCAGTATTCTGGCTGAAGGAAGAAGGTTCTCATCCAAGATTTTACAATACGTGGCCCCGTCCATTGGCCCCCTTGATGCGGCAAAGTAGGCCTTTAGCAGAGAAACAGCCCCAAAGCATCATGTTTCCACCTCCATGCTTGACTGTAGGGATGGTGTTCTTGGGGTCATAGTCAGCATTTTTTGTCCTCCAAACACGGCGAGTCGAGTTGATGCCAAAGAGGTCAATTTTGGTCTCATCTGACCACAACACTTTCTCCCAATCCTTCTCTGAATCATTTAGATGTTCATTGGCATGGCTGTACATGGGCCTTCTTGAGGAGGGGGACTTGCAATGTTTGGAGGAAGAAAAATGTTGACTATGACCCTAAGAACACCATCCCTACAGTCACACACGGAGGTGGAAACATTATGCTCTGGGGCTGTTTTTCTGCTAAAGATACAGGTGGACTTTGCCGCATTGAGTGGCCAATGGACGGGGCCATGTATTGTAAAGTCTTGGATGGGAACCTTCTTCCCTCAGCCAGAACACTGAAGATGGGTCATGGATGGGTCTTCCAGCATGACAATGACCCAAAACATACCACCAAGGCAACAAAGGAGTGGCCCAAGAAGAAGAAGCACATTAAGGTCATGGAGTGGCCTAGCCAGTCTCCAGACCTTAATCGTATAGAAAATGTATGGAGGGAGCTGAAACTTCGAGTTGCCAAGAAACCTTAAGGATTTAGAGAAGATCTGTAAAGAAGAGTGGACCAAAATCCCTCCTGAGATGTGTGCAAACCTGGTCACCAACCACAAGAAACGTCTGACCTCTGTGATCACCAACAAGGGTTTCTCCACCAACTACTAAGTCATGTTTTAATTGGGGATCAAATACTTATTTTACTCACTGAACTGCAACTCCATTTATAACATTTTGTATCATGTGTTTTGTTGTTCTGGATTTTTGGTTGATATTCTGTCTCTATCATATGAAATACACCTATAATAAAAAATTATAGGCCCTCCATTTCTATGTAAGTGGGGCAAACTTACACAATCTGCAGGGGAGCAAATCATTATTTTCCCCACTGTAGTTACCAAAAAAAAAAAAAAAAAAAAGAAATTGCCCCCCCCCCCCCCCGGTGATGAATTCTGCTCCAAAATGTACCAATCATCAGATGTGATGGCTGCATTCGTTTTTTCTTTTTTAGGGCTTTCTTTTTATTGATCCAGCCAGTAAGTCTGTTTTTCAAAAGAACAAGTTCTCTTCCAGATGTATTAGTTTACAGGGATGAGACAAACCGTTTTACCACGGACAGGGGCTGCTTACAATGACCAGCTTTTATTTATATAAATGCTTTATTCCAGAAGGGGGGAGGGGAGGGCAAAAAAAAATCAGTTTGCTGTAACTGATTAGAAAGTGTGAGCTGGAGTTTGGCTTCAATTTTGTTAGTGTATCTAAATCTGCTAGTCCATCTAACACTCCCCTCCCCCTCCAGACTGACAGTGCTGCTGTACAAAAGGTGTCTGTGTTGCTCCTTCATTCAGAGCGGGGGGGGCTCTAATACTGGAGATGTATTACTGGTCAGATCACCAGGTGAATATGGAGGGGGGGGGGATACAAAAAAAAAGAACTAGAGAAATTTGAAAACGAAGGCAGCCGCCACATCTAAGGATTGGTAAAGCTGCAATATATCACATTTTTAGATTTGGGTTTTTATATCGCTTCATCTTTATTGCTAGGAGGCTAACAGACCCCCTCTGTGAAGTGACGGGTCCTCTTTATTGGAGGCCTCTGGGACCTCTCGGACCTCTCGGACCTCTCTGACCTCTCGGACTTCTCGGACCTCTCTGACCTCTCGGACTTCTCGGACCTCTCTGACTTCTCTGACCTCTCTGACCTCTCTGACCTCTCTGACCTCTCGGGCCTCTCGGAGCTCTCGGACCTCTCTGACCTCCCGGACCTCTCGGACTTCTCTGACCTCTCGGACTTCTCTGACCTCTCGGACTTCTCTGACCTCTCTGACCTCTCTGACCTCTCGGACCTCTCTGACTTCTCTGACCTCTCGGACCTCTCTGACTTCTCTGACCTCTCGGACTTCTCTGACCTCTCGGACTTCTCTGACCTCTCGGACCTCTCTGACTTCTCTGACCTCTCGGACCTCTCTGACTTCTCTGACCTCTCGGACCTCTCTGACTTCTCTGACCTCTCTGACCTCTCTGACCTCTCAGGCCTCTCGGACCTCTCTGACCTCTCTGACCTCTCTGACCTCTCTGACCTCTCAGGCCTCTCGGACCTCTCTGACCTCTCGGACCTCTCGGACCTCTCAGGCCTCTCGGACCTCTCTGACCCCTCTCGGACCTCTCGGACTTCTCGGACCTCTCTGACTTCTCGGACCTCTCTGACTTCTCGGACCTCTCTGACCTCTCGGACCTCTCTGACCTCTCGGACCTCTCTGACCTCTCAGGCCTCTCGGACCTCTCAGGCCTCTCGGACCTCTCAGGCCTCTCGGACCTCTCGGACCTCTCTGACCCCTCTCGGACCTCTCGGACTTCTCGGACCTCTCGGACTTCTCGGACATCTCGGACTTCTCGGACCTCTCTGACTTCTCTGACTTCTCTGACCTCTCGGACCTCTCGGACTTCTCGGACCTCTCTGACCTCTCGGACCCCTCTGACCTCTCGGACCCCCTGATGCCTCCATTGAATTCCCCCCATTAGGATGAAGTACGGACTGGACTCAATTCGCTGTTTTCTCCGATCCAATCCCCAGGATCTGACAGAACTGATCACAGAAGAGCTCAGAGCTGGGCACTTCTGGGGTTCATTGATCACAGTGGGGATTGGGAAAAAGACGTGCCCCCCCCCATCCTAAAAGTACAATGGATGTCCCAGAGCTCGCAGAGGGCACAGGGAAAGTCGGGGATATTAATTATCAGAACTGATATCCTTTATATATTTATCTTCTTTTTGTCAGGGAGAAGTTGAAGCTGAAGTAGAAGAAATGGGATTTGAACGATACACCATCTTCAGACCGGCGTGAGTATGGAAGGGGGGAGAGCTGAGCTGCTTAGTCACAGCTGGGGGGGGGGGGGAGCTGAGCTGCAGCATTTCTAATGGGAAGAGGGGTCTGCTGAGTCACTTCTGGGAGGGGGGAGCTGAGCTGCAGCATTTCTAATGGGTAGTGGGGTCTGCTAAGTCACTGCTGGGAGGGGGGAGCTGAGCTGCAGCATTTCTAATGGGAAGGAGGGGTCTGCTGAGTCACTGCTGGGAAGGGAGAGCTGAGCTGCTGAGTCACTGATGGTAGGAGGGAGTTGAGCTACTGAGACACATTGGAGGAGAAGCAAGGGGGAGTCACTGCTGGGAGAGGGAAATTGAACTGGTCTGTCACTGCTGGGGGGGGGGGGGCTGAACTTCTGGGCCAGTGCTGGGTTGAGGGAGCTGAATGGCCGGATCATTACTTGGAGGGCGGAGCTGAGCTGCTGAGTCACTTTGGAGGAGAAGCATTGGGAAGATGAGCTGCCGAGTCACAGTTCGAAGGGGAAACTGAGCTGAAGCATTTCTATTGGGAAGAGGGGTCTGCTGAGTCACTGCTGGGAGGGAGAGCTGAGCTGCTGAGACACTTTGGAGGAGAAGCAAGGGGAGCTGAGCTGCTGAGTCACTACTGGGAGAGGAAAATTGAACTAGTCTGTCACTGCTGGGAGGGGGGAGCTGAGCTGCTGAGTAACTGCTAAGGGGCGGGGGGGGAGGAGCTCAATTTCTGGGCCAGTGCTGGGTTGAGGGAGCTGAGTGGCTGGATCATTATTTGGAGGGGGGAGCTGAGCTGCTGAGTCACCTTGGAGGAGACGCATTGGGAAGTTGAGCTGCTGAGTCACAGTTGGGAGGTGAAGCTGAGCTGCAGCATTTCTATTGGGAGGAGGGGTCTGCTGAGTCACTGCTGGGAGGGAGAGCTGAGCTGCTGAGACACTTTGGATAAGAAGCGAGGGGAAGCTGAGCTGCTGAGTCACTGCTGGGAGGGGGGAGCTGAGCTGCTGAGTCACTTGAGGGACTACAATGCTTCTGTTGTAAACTGGTAATGTCCATAGCCTGGCCACAGGTTCACTTTACCAATGCAGCCTACCTTTAACCCAGCTTCCTTCTGCTCTTTGTACAGCGTACTTCTTTGTGACCGGCAAGAGTCCCGCCCAGCTGAGTGGTTTACGAGGAAGATGATGGTCCCCATCTCCTACATGTTTCCTACCGCATACTCTGTGCCCATCACCACCCTGGTGAAGGCCATGCTGAATAACGCCGTCATCCCGAGTGAGAAGAAGGTGGAGCTTCTGGAAAACAAAGCCATTCACAACCTGGGGAAACTGGGGGAAGGCAAGAGCTAGAGGTCACGAGCGAGGGGGTTGTGGGTAGATCCACTACCATCGACCACTCTGAGGCATTATGGGTACTTGACTTGAGTGTAATAATGAGGAATAACTATAGCTGCACCAAAGGGATTATGGGTACAAGTCTAGTCAGGGTGACATTTTGGGATTATGGCTACACGTGGCCTCGTGGTGCTCTGGTGTTGACACCCTTTTATACAAGCTCCGCCCCTTGTGGCATGCGCATGTGCTTATTGTTGGTAAGCACCATTGATAAAACGTATGATCTTGCTTCGTTTAAATTGCACTCTCTTAAGGACAAAGGGAAAGAGGTGGCCTCATGATTGAACTGTAGTGAGTCTTCTGACTCCTCTATATTACTTCTGCTTTTATTTGCCAAGTTTGGCCCAGAGATGCCCAGGGGTGAAACAAATAAATATTAGGGTTTCTGAATGTTGTGGCTTTGGTGCTACCCAGGGCCGTGCCCAGTCCATGTTGCAGGGATGGCCAGGGTGGGGCCCATCCTGTCAGTGGTGCTAAGGATCTTTTTTTTTTTTTTAAAGGGGAAGCACACTCTAAAACAAGAAGCATTTATTCATAGAAAGTACAGGCCGGCAACTTGACAGCTTCTCCATGGAAAATATTTATTTACGCATTACAGCAATAACATCATCCAAAAACGCTGACGCGTTTCGGCCTTAGGCCTTCAACCTTTTGATGAAGGCCTAAGGCCGAAACACGTCAGCGTTTTTGGATGATGTTATTGCTGCAATGCTTAAATAAATATTTTCTATGGAGAAGCTGTCGAGTTGCCGGCCTGTACTTTCTATGGATCTTTTGTGAGCTTAATTAGCCAGAGCACCGACTACTCTTCACACCAACTATACTATATAGTGGTAGAGCTTGGGTGAGTTTTTTTCTCAAGAAGCATTTATTCTTTTTGCCCCCCTACTTACCTACCCCCCCCTCTACAGATGCCTACTTACCTGGATCCAACGTTTTGTTTACATTGAGCGCCACAAGTCTTCACCACCCTGGACAACCCCTACGCGTTACGTCCTCATAGACTTCTCTGGGACTGTATTCGGTTGTCTTTGGCCTTTGGGACAGCCCCAGAGAAGTCTACAGGGCACTTGCTGGGCATTTTCAAGGTGCAGTCAGGACAGTGAAGACTGCTGGATGTAAGCAAACGCGGAGGAACCGCAGTCGGATGGAGGTAAGTGTGCATCTGTGAATAGGGAGGGATGGGTTAGGTTGGGTCTGGGGGGGGGCAAAAATGAAAAATGCACTTTATTTTGAAGTGTACTTACCCTTTTAAGTGCTTTAAAAACATTTTGCTTTTTTTGCTGGTTTACATATCTCATCAGAGGGAAATCTGCCCCCGATCATTTATACCAAATATAACACTGAAGGGAAATGTCACCGGGGCGTCACCTGTAATCAGGAATGTTCTGTATTTTAATGCTGTGGACCGCGCCTGTCCAGACAGTGTGTCCGCCTGCTGACCGGGCACTATCCACAAGCAGCTTACCGTATATACTCGAGTATAAGCCGACCCGAATATAAACCGAGGCACCTAATTTTACCACAAAAAACTGGGAAAACTTATTGACTCGAGTATAAGCCTAGGGTGAGAAATGCACACCTACTGTAAGTGGAAAAGAGGGTCAACAATGCCCATTTGCAGCCTCACTGTGCCCATTTGCAGCCTCACTGTGCCCATTTGCAGCCATAGGTCCCCCGAACTTCAAACTCGGTATTTAAGGGTTCCTAGATGCCCCCTAGCTGCAGCCAAAATTTGGGGTCTCTGGACCCAAAGGGTCCCGAAATGACATTGCTGCAGACACAGTTGACCGCAATTGGGGCCCCAGTATCTCGGGGCCACTTGGTGCTAGGAACCCCAAATTTGGTGTGCAAAAACAACATATCCAAAGCTGGGGTTCCTAGCACCAAGTGGCCCTGAGATATGGGGCCCCAAAGTTGGTTCGGAAAATGTCAAGCACTTTTCTGCAGCAGAGAATGACATTTTCCGAACCGAATTAGGGGCCCCGTATCTCGGGGCCACTTGGTACTAGGAACCCCAAATTTGGTGTGCCAACCCAGTGGAACTAGCACTAAAACATATACAAAGATGGGGTTCCTAGCACCAAGTGGCCCCAAGATATGGGGCCCCAAATTTGGTTTGGAAAATGTCAAGCACTTTTCTGCAGCAGTGAATGACATTTTCCCAACCGAATTAGGGGCCCCGTATCTTAGGGCCGCTTGATGCTAGGAACCCCAAATTTGGCATGCAAACACAATGGAACTAGCTCTACAACATATCCAAATTTGGGGTTCCTAGCACCAAGTGGTCCCGAGATATGGGGCCCCAAATTTGTTTTGGAAAATGTCAAGCACTTTTCTGCAGCAGAGAATGACAATTTCCGAACCAACCTTGGGGCCCCCTTATCTTGGGGCCACTTGGTGCTAGGAACACCAGCTGGCTTTGGATATGTTGTAGTGCTGGGTTTGCATGCCAAATTTGGGGTTCCTAGCACTAAGTGGCCCCGAGATACGGGGCCCCAAAGTCGGTTTGGAAAATGTCATTCTCTGCTGCAGAAAAGTGCTTGACATTTTCCAAACCAAATTTGGGGCCCCGTATCTTGGGGCCACTTGGTGTTGGGAACCCCAGCTTTGGATATGTTGTAGTGCTAGTTACTCTGGGTTTGCACGCCAAATTTGGGGTTCCTACCACTAAGTGGCCCTGAGATACGGGGCCCCAAATTCGGTACAGAAAATGTCATTCTCTGCACCAGAAAAGTGCTTGACTCGAGTATAAGCTGATGGGGGTATTTTTAGCATGAAAAATTGTGCTGAAAAACTCGGCTTATACTCGGGTATATACGGTAACTCTTCAGTAGGAGTGTAGAGGGGTTAGAACAGCTGTCAGGTTTTGCGCCCCCCCCCCCCCGTCGGGCAGATTCACCCTCTCTATTCGTCCTGGTGACTCTTATCACTGAAAGTGAAAAAAACAAAAACAAATTGCGGGTTGTCACCAGACCAGGAAATAGAGGGAATCTTCCAATGGGGACACTAGTTCTGGTGACTCCTCACTTTGGAGGGATTTCCTCTCACTTCCTGTTGCGGCTCAGGGGGGAGGGACAGGAAGTGAAGGGAAATCTCCCCAGTGGGGGAAGCAGACGGGGGTTATAGCTCCTCCTTTCTCCATCCAAGACCAAAACATTTTGCCTTTCGGGTTCTATTGTAAAAGAACGAATGATTCCAATCAAGAACGGTTGTTAGTGTGTGCGGCCGACCGTCCTCACCCACCCGACGTGTGCCTTTATTTTTATTATTTTGACTTTGTGGTGTGAAGGGATTTCGGGAAGAATTAATTTTATTGTTTAGAATATATGAATGTATAATAAATATGGAATGTATTTTTTTTTTTTCATTTTCTATTCTTGATTTTTATGCTCTAAAGGGATTGGAAGAAACGATTTTATTGTCAGAATATACGAATAAATTATATATGGAATTTATAACGTGGAAATAAAATAAACGCCTAAAATCCTTCAGTCTTGGAGTAAATTTATTGAGCAAAAATCCCCTCCTGAGCATTTTCACTGATAGAAGGAAATTCCACAACTCGGGATACTCGATCCCCCCGGGGTCTGTTTATAAAACATTCGTTGGACGACTATCATGAATGTTCCTTCAAGCTGAGCTGAATGTCTCCGTATGCTTCTGAATAGATTAAAGTGGTTGTAAACCCACCAATACAGCCAGCGAAGCGACTGGCCTCAGGTGATGCACGGAGATGAAACAAATCCCCCCTCCATAAGTTGTACCTGTTTTACCTGCTGTCTTCTCTTCTCTACAACCGTTCAAAGTCCAGGATTTATTCAGCTTGTCTGAGCTTTCAGAAAACGGGAGACGGGGAGCTGAAGTTACACTGCCGAGCTCAGTGAGAGCTGATTGGAGGGAAGGGACACCCCTCCCCCTTCCACAGCACATGGGAACAGAGCTGAGGCTGTCAATCACAGGCTGTGTGCCTGGAGCTCCCTCCCCTGTCACATAGTTACATAGTAGGTGAGGTTGAAAAAAGACACAAGTCCATCAAGTCCAACCCATGTGTGTGATTATGTGTCAGTATTACATTACATATCCCTGTATATTGCGGTCATTCAAGTGCTTATCTAATAGTTTCTTGAAGCTATCAATGCTCCCCGCTGAGACCACCGCCTGTGGAAGGGAATTCCACATCCTTGCCGCTCTTACAGTAAAGAACCCTCTACGTAGTTTAAGGTTAAACCTCTTTTTTTCTAATTTTAATGAGTGGCCACGAGTCTTATTAAACTCTCTTCTGCGAAAAAGTTTTCTCCCTATTGTGGGGTCACCAGTACGGTGTTTGTAAATTGAAATCATATCCCCTCTCAAGCGTCTCTTCTCCAGAGAGAATAAGTTCAGAGCTCACAACCTTTCCTCATAACTAAGATCCTCCAGACCCTTTATTAGCTTTGTTGCCCTTCTTTGTACTCGCTCCATTTCCAGTACATCCTTCCTGAGGACTGGTGCCCAGAACTGGACAGCATACTCCAGGTGCGGCCAGACCAGAGTCTTGTAGAGCGGGAGAATTATCGTTTTATCTCTGGAGTTGATCCCCTTTTTAATGCCAATATTCTGTTTGCTTTATTAGCAGCAGCTTCACATTGCTGAGCCTATCATCTACTAGGACCCCCAGGTCCTTTTCCATCCTAGATCCCCCCAGAGGTTCTCCCCCAGTCTATAGATTGCATTCATATTTTTGCCACCCAAATACATTATTTTACATTTTTCTACACCCCTTGTGTCAGGACAATGTGACAGATGTGACTCGTGCTGATAGCAGAGGAAGGAAGCAGCAGACAGAAATTACACTTAGTGCTCTGGATTGAGACAAGTATGCACTATAGAGCAATGGTCTCCAAACTACGGCCGGGGGCCAGATGTGGCCCTTTTCCTGCCTATATCCAGCCCTTGGGGCCCAGTTCCTCCCACTGACACCAATGATGGGGCACTATTCCTCCCACTGACACCAATGATGGGGCACTATTCCTCCCACTGACACCAATGATGGGGCACTATTCCTCCCACTGACACCAATGATGGGGCACTATTCCTCCCACTGACACCAATGATGGGGCACTATTCCTCCCACTGTCACCAATGATGGGGCACTATTCCTCCCACTGTCACCAATGATGGGGCACTATTCCTCCCACTGACAACAATGATGGGGCACTATTCCTCCCACTGACACCAATGATGGGGCACTATTCCTCCCACTGACCCCAATGATGGGGCACTATTCCTCCCACTGACACCAATGATGGGGCACTATTCCTCCCACTGACACCAATGATGGGGCACTATTCCTCCCACTGACCCCAATGATGGGGCACTATTCCTCCCACTGACACCAATGATGGGGCACTATTCCTCCCACTGACCCCAATGATGGGGCACTATTCTTTCCACTGACACCAATGATGGGGCACTAATCCTCCCACTGACACCAATGATGGGGCACTGTTCCTCCCACTGACACCAATGATGGGGCACTATTCCTTCCACTGACAGCAATGATGGGGCACTAATCCTCCCACTGACACCAATGATGGGGCACTATTCCTCCCACTGACAGCAATGATGGGGCACTATTCCTCCCACTGACACCAATAATGGGGCACTATATGGGGCCTATATCCAGCCCTTGGGGCCCAGCTCCTCCCACTGACCCCGATGGTGGGGCACTATTCCTCCCACTGACCCCAATGATGGGGCACTATTCCTCCCACTGACCCCAATGATGGGGCACTATTCCTCCCACTGACCCCAATGATGGGGCACTATTCCTCCCGCTGACACCAATGATGAGGCACTATTTCTCCCACTGACACCAACGATGGGGCACTATTCCTCCCACTGACACCAATAATGGGGCACTATATGGGGCCTATATCCAGCCCTTGGGGCCCAGCTCCTCCCACTGACCCCGATGGTGGGGCACTATTCCTCCCACTGACCCCAATGATGGGGCACTATTCCTCCCACTGACCCCAATGATGGGGCACTATTCCTCCCACTGACCCCAATGATGGGGCACTATTCCTCCCGCTGACACCAATGATGAGGCACTATTTCTCCCACTGACACCAACGATGGGGCATTGTTTACTCCTACATTGATGCCAAGGCATTTCCCAGAAGGCATTGTTCATATTTCATGTCTGAGATTTACAACCACTTTAACTCCTGTATCACCAGCTCCATCTGGTGGTCAAAATGTGATTATATTTTCTCATTGACACATTTCAGAACGCAATACTGGATTTTGGCCACTAGTTGGAGCTGGTGATACAAGAGTCAATCTGTTCAAAAACACACCGTGAAATGTTCAGTCTGCACAAATGTTTAATAAATAGACCCCGGATGTGTGTCTGTATATATAAAATATCTTACAAAAGTAAGTACACCCCTCAGTCACATGTGTGTAAATCTTTTCTTCTATCTTTTCATGTGACAACACTGAAGAAATGACACTTGTCTACAATGTAAAGTAGTGAGTGTACAGCTTGTATAACAGTGTAAATTTGCTGTCCCCTCAAAATAACTCAACACACAGCCATTAATGTCTAAACCGCTGGCAACAAAAGTGTAGTTTGTAGACAGTATAACTTTTGCGCAAACCAATCAATATACACTTGTTGGGACTTTGTTTACCATGAATATATAGCAGAATACATATTGACCTAAATTTTTGAAGATTTTTTTTTTTAATTGGAAATAGTTTATAACAGAGGGTAAAAATATTGTTTTTGTATTTTTTTTTTTGTCAAAATTATTCAAAAACTTCTGGAGGTCAAGTGGTTAAACTGTATGACCTTTTGGCTGTATTCAATTTTTTTTTTTTTTTTAAGCATAATGTTGGCCATACCTTATACCACCACATGCAGGACAGTGCGTTTTTTTTTTTTTTCTGCATCAAAAACACATGGATAGTAAGTTATATGGTTTTTAATGGCATAGTTCACACCAGTGCAGTCAGTTCCAGGAAAAAAAAAAAGAACTTGCTGCATTTTTCCTGCACTGCACTGTACTGGAAAGCTGTAAAATGCATCAAAAACGCACCAGATCCCAGTACAGTAAAAAAAAAAAAAAAAAAAAAAAAAAAACCTAAAAAGAAAAAAAAAAAAAGCACTTGGGATGCATCCGGAAACACATAAAAAAACCGCACCGGACTGAGCCAAAAACGCGTTTAAAACACGCAGGCAGAACCGGATCTGGATTGCGTTTTTGTGAACCGGCCCTCACAGTTTTTAATTTGGGTGTCCCCCCCCCTCTGTCACATTGTATCTCTCTGATCTCCGATGGAAACTCTCCATGGCAACAAGGGAAGGGCGTTCTCTCCCCGCCGATGTGACTCAGTGGGCGTGTCCCAGGCGTTTCATCAGATTAGGCGACCCGTCAGAACGTGGAACGGAAGTGACGTTTCGTCGCCGCCATCTTGCTACACCCCGCACTCCTCCGTAGTAAGGATACAGTGACAAGGGGGCAAGAGGACATCTTGTTACACCCACCGGAGTTTTGCATTTTACACTTATTGATAACAGTAAAATGAGTTTATATAGTGAAATACAGGACTTAGAACTCTGTATGAATGTTTAGATGTTGAATTTTAATAGCGGTGGTGTTCTGTCAGATTAGCAAACCTGTGAGATCAGCAGGCTTGCCGCTGCTTTTAAAATTCACCATCAAAACATTTATACGGAGTTGTAAGTCCTGTATTTCACTATATAGCCTCACTTTACTGTTAAAAATAAGTGTAAAATGCAAAACTCCGGTGGGTGTAACAAGATGCCCGCTTTCCCCCTTCTCAGTGAATGACGGGTGCGGGGTGTAGCAAAATGGCGGCGACGGAACGTCACTTCCTGTTACACATTCTGACGGGCCGCCTAATCTGATGATACACCGGTGTTTCGTCAGATTAGACGGCCCATCAGAATGTGTAGCAGGAAGTGACGTTCCATCACTCGCCATCTTGCTACACCCCGCACCCGTCCACAGTAAAGGATACACTGAGAAGGGGGAAAGCGGACATCTTGTTACACCCACCAGTTTTGCATTTTACACTTTTTTTAACAGTAAACTGAGTCTATGTAGTGAAATACAGTACTTAGAATTCCGTCAGACTGCTTAGATGTTGATTTTTTAAAGCAGCGAACTTCTGTCGGATAAGCAAACCTGTGAGACGAGCAGGCTTGCCGCTGCTTTTAAAATTTAACATCTAACCAGTCAGATGGAATTCTAAGTACCGCATTTCAGTATTTAAACTCACTTTACTGTTAAACATAAGTGTAAAATGCAAAATTCCGGTGGGTGTAACAAGATGTCCGCTTCCCCCCTTTCTCAGTGTGTCCTTACTACTATGGAAGAGTACGGGGTAGTAGCAAGATGGCGGCGACGGCGACGTCACTTCCGTCACACATTCTGACGGGTCGCCAAAACCGATGGCTCTCGCCGGCCGGATCTTGACGGGCGGGGCCGCAGACTGTGACACCGGGAAGATGGCGCAGCGCAGGGAGACACGTGAGTGATGCGGCTCTGTGCTGGGAATTGTAGTTCCTCTGTCAGTTCTGCATCCCGGGTGTGACCTGTGATATCCTCCGGAGATCAGTGTAATGAGGGGGGGGGGGGGGGGTCACTCTGCAGACAATGTCCAATCAGCTGCAAGGAGGATAACATAACAAACAGCATTTTGCGTGCTTTTGATTGGATGATGGAAGTCACCTGAGCTCAGGGGATCAGTTTGACTTTTTCTGGCACTTTTTGTTTAAAATCTGTTTTTTTTTTTTTTGCTAGAAAATTACTTAGAGCCCCCAAACTATATATATATATATATAATAATGTTTAGCAGAGACCCCAGTGAATAAAATGACGGTCGTTGCAATATTTTATGTCACACAGTATTTGCACGCCGGTTTTTCACACGTGATTTAAAACACTTTAATTATTAAAAAAAAAAAAATATATATATATATATATATATATATATATATATATATATATATATATATACAGCCGGTGCAGTATGAGAAGCATTTAAAGCCAGCAGGCTTTTAATTTTCGCAGCGGTGGGCGGAGCTCCGCTATTAATAATCTCCATAGACGACGCTTTTCCACTTCAGCTTCCGGAAGATTTACCCCCTCCCCCCCCTTTCCTGACCGGGCCATTTTTTTGGAGATTCGGCGCTGCGTTATTTTAACTGACAATTGCGCGGTCGTGCGACGCTGTAAACCAAATAAAATTGCCGTAATTTCCCCCCCCCCCCCACAAACAGAGATTTCTTTTGGTGGTATTTCATCGCCTCTGCGGTTTTTATTTTTTTGCGTTATAAAAACATAAAAAGAGCGACAATTTTTGAAAAAAAAACAAAAAAAAAACACTTGTTACTTTCTGCTATAAACCATAAAATAAAAAAAATTCAAAAAATCTAATCTCTTCATAAATTTAGGCCAATATGTATTCTGCTACATGGTTTTGGTTAAAAAAAAAAATCCCAATAAGTTTATATTGTTCGGTTTGTGCAAAAGTTATCGCGTCTACAAACTACGGGATATTTTTAGGGACATTTTTTTAAATTTACTAGTAATGGTGGTGATCAGAAATTTTTAATGGGACTTTCAACTCCAGTCCTCAAGGAGCCCTGACAGGTCATGTTTTCAGGATTTCCCACAGTATATGTATGTGGGGGGCAGTTAAACATTTTTACAGGTTACCAGTTTAGAGTTACAGAGGAGGTCTAGGGTTAGAATTATCGCTCTCACTCCAACGATCGCGGCGATACCTCACATGTGTGGTGCAAATACTGTTTACATATGTCTGCATGACTTACGTATTCGTTCGCTTCTGCGCCAGTACCACTTGCAAAGTATATATATATATATGTATTGCGGTCGGCAAGTTGTTAACAATCTATTTTGTCAATAAAGATACATCTATTTGACTCCCCACCCGGATGGGACCCTCAGTTTTGGGGGGGGGAGGGGGACACATCTCTGAGGTTTTATACACCTTTGAGATACTGGAGGTAAAATTTTCTGTCTGTGTCCCCACTGGAGCGATTCTCCCTCACTTCCTGTCCCTGTGACACCTGCACAGCAATAAGTGGGATCATTGTGACCAGGACAGGAAGACAAAGTGTCTCCACTGACAATGTATCTTTTTTTTTGTTTTTGTCCGTGTCTCCATAGCAGTGAATTTTCATCACTTCCTGTCCTGGCAGGAAGTCTCCCCAGTAGGGGACACAGATGGCAATAAAACCTCATAGACCCTCCCCCGACTGGTGTGAAGAAATGAACATTTTTGTAATCCGTTGCAGATGAGGACGATTCGGATGACGCTCCAGAACTGGCAGACTGTGAGGATGAATATGGGGATGACGCCGCCTGGGATGACGATGACTCGGGACTGCAGCAAGATGTGCGCTGCCTGTTCTGTGAGAGGTACAACCCCCCCCCCAATACTGGCTGATAACCCCCCCCAATACTGGCTGATACCCCCCCCAATACTGGCTGATACCCCCCCCCGATACTGGCTGATACCTCCCCCCCAATACTGGCTGATACCTCCCCCCCCAATACTGGCTGATACCCCCCCAATACTGGCTGATACCCCCCCCCAATACTGGCTGATACCTCCCCCCCAATACTGGCTGATACCTCCCCCCCAATACTGGCTGATACCCCCCCCGATACTGGCTGATAACCCCCCAATACTGGCTGATACCCCCCCCAATACTGGCTGATACCCCCCCCAATACTGGCTGATGCCCCCCCAATACTGGCTGATGCCCCCCCAATACTGGCTGATCCCCCCCCAATACTGGCTGATGCCCCCCCAATACTGGCTGATGCCCCCCCAATACTGGCTGATGCCCCCCCAATACTGGCTGATGCCCCCCCAATACTGGCTGATGCCCCCCCAATACTGGCTGATGCCCCCCCCCAATACTGGCTGATACCCCCCCAATACTGGCTGATCCCCCCCCAATACTGGCTGATACCTCCCTCCCAATACTGGATAATACCCCCCCCCCAATACTGGCTGAACTCCCCCCCAATACTGGCTGAACTCCCCCCCAATACTGGCTGATACCCCCCCAATACTGACTGATACCCCCCCCCAATACTGACTGATACCCCCCCCCAATACTGACTGATACCCCCCCCCAATACTGACTGATACCCCCCCCCAATACTGGCTGATACCCCCCCAATACTGGCTGATACCCACCCCAATACTGGCTGATAACCCCCCAATACTGGCTGATAACCCCCCAATACTGGCTGATAACCCCCCAATACTGGCTGATACCACCCCCCCAATACTGGCTGATACCTCCCTCCCAATACTGGATAATACCCCCCCCCAATACTGGCTGATACCCCCCCCAATACTGGCTGATACCCCCCCCAATACTGGCTGAACTCCCCCCCAATACTGGCTGATACCTCCCTCCCAATACTGGATAATACCCCCCCCAATACTGGCTGATACCCCCCCAATACTGGCTGATACCCCCCCCAATACTGGCTGATACCCCCCCAATACTGGCTGATACCCCCCCAATACTGGCTGATACCCCCCCCAATACTGGCTGATACCCCCCCCCAATACTGGCTGATACCCCCCCAATACTGGCTGATACCCCCCCAATACTGGCTGATACCCCCCCAATACTGGCTGATACCCCCCCCCGATACTGGCTGATACCCCCCCAATACTGGCTGATACCTCCCCCCCCCCAATACTGGCTGATACCTCCCCCCCCCAATACTGGCTGATACCCCCCCAGTACTGGCTGATACCCCCCCCCCCAGTACTGGCTGATACCCCCCCCCCAGTACTGGCTGATACCCCCCCCCCAATACTGGCTGATACCCCCCCCCAATACTGGCTGATACCCCCCCAATACTGGCTGATACCCCCCCCAATACTGGCTGATACCCCCCCCAATACTGGCTGATACCCCCCCCAATACTGGCTGATACCCCCCCCAATACTGGCTGATACCCCCCCAATACTGGCTGATACCCCCCCCAAATACTGGCTGATACCCCCCCCCAAATACTGGCTGATACCTCCCCCCCAATACTGGCTGATACCCCCCAATACTGGCTGATACCCCCCCCAAATACTGGCTGATACCTCCCCCAATACTGGCTGATACCCCCCCAATACTGGCTGATACCCCCCCAATACTGGCTGATACCCCCCCCAAATACTGGCTGATACCTCCCCCCCCAATACTGGATGATGCCCCCCCGATACTGAATGATACCCCCCCAATACTGAATGATACCCCCCTGATACTGGATGATACCCCCCCCAAATACTGGCTGATACCTCCCCCCCCAATACTGGCTGATACCCCCCCAAATACTGGCTGATACCTCCCCCAATACTGGCTGATACCCCCCCCAAATACTGGCTGATACCTCCCCCCCCAATACTGGCTGATACCTCCCCCAATACTGGCTGATACTCCCCCCAAATACTGGCTGATACCCCCCCAATACTGGATGATGCCCCCCCGATACTGAATGATACCCCCCCAATACTGAATGATACCCCCCTGATACTGGATGATACCCCGGGGGGGCCTCCTGAAAATGTATTGTGGGCGGAGTTATGTGAGGAGGGTTAATTTTCACTGACACCAATGTTGGGGGTTATTATTACACTGCAAAAAAAAAAAAAACTGCAGTAGGATCGACATTTTTGGGTGTTGAGTTGTGAGAATGTGTTAGTATTGTGCGTCCTCTGGAGGTGTCGGGGGGGGGAGGGTCATCACACCCCAACTAATGCTCTTGTCTTTTGTCTTGGATATCTTATAGGATTTTCCATTCACCAGAGGAGACTTTCCGTCATTGCCAGGAGCTTCACCACTTCACCATCGGGCAATTTATGTCCGCACACGGTACGGGCCGCTCTATAGCGGGGGAGGGGTTGTATCTCTGACATTACGGAATATTACTGTCCGGTGATTTGTATCTTCCATGAAGCTCGGACCTCTCTACTCTCCATAAGGAAATGGATGAAGGTTCCTTTCCAGCAGCCGGCAGGTTGTCATGTTGTCACCAACTCCGAGTCCTCTCAGTGTTTGCAATTCCTGCATTCTGGTGGGCAGGCAGCTTGTTTACTGTTTGGAATATAACAGCCGGACCACCTCACTGATCATCAAGTCATCTCTCATCAGCTATAAAACAATGCCAGGAACCAGAGATGAGCTCCGCCCTCCTCCAAAGTTATCTTTGTCTGAATGTTTAAAGTGCGTTTTTTTTTTTTAAACCACTTGCCCACCGCGCTAAAGTCAATATACAGGTACAGCGCGGCTCTACAGTTCTGGGAGGGCAAACCGAACGTCTCCCCGAGAATGTGCTCCACACGTCCCCCGGGGGGTACATATCAGGACGTGTCTGTGATCACTGTGTCTCTTGGAGAGGGCAGATCGGGGTAAAGGGCCAATCACAGCTGGGCACATGTAAACGGTGTTGCCAGTTGTTGGCTCTCCTTTCCTCACACAGAGACAACGCGGGAGAGAAGGAGAGCCAATCAGACAGGGCACAGTGAGCACAGAATGTACACTGATAATCAGTGCCCATCAATTCAGTGCCTCTTAGTGCAGTTTATCAGTGCCCATCAATTCAGTGCCTCTTAGTGCAGTTTATCAGTGCCGCCTCATCAGTGCCCCTTAGTGCAAGTCATCAATGCCGCCTCGCCAGTGCCCATCAATTCAGGTTATCAATGCCACCGCATCAGTGCCCCTTAGTGCAAGTCATCAATGCCGCCTCGCCAGTACCCATCAATTCAGGTTATCAATGCCGCCTCATCAGTGCCCATTAGTGCAAGTCATCAGTGCCGCCTCATCAGTGCCCCTTAGTGCAAGTCATCAGTGCCCATCAATTCAGGTTATCAGTGCCGCCTCATCAGTGCCCCTTAGTGCAAGTCATCAATGCCGCCTCGCCAGTGCCCATCAATTCAGGTTATCAGTGCCGCCTCATCAGTGCCCCTTAGTGCAAGTCATCAATGCCGCCTCATCAGTGCCCATTAGTGCAGTTTATCAGTGCCCATTAGTGCAGGTTATCAATGCCGCCTCATCAGTGCCCATCAATTCAGTTTATCAGTGCCACCTCATCAGTGCCCATTAGTGCAGTTTATCAGTGCCACCTCATCAGTGCCTCTTAGTGCAAGTCATCAATGCCGCCTCATCAGTGCCCATCAATTCAGGTTATCAATGCCGCCTCATCAGTGACCATTAGTGCAGTTTATCAGTGCCACCTCATCAGTGCCCATTAGTGCAGTTTATCAGTGCCACCTCATCAGGGCCTCTTAGTGCAAGTCATCAATGCCGCCTCATCAGTGCCCATCAATTCAGGTTATCAGTGCCACCTCATCAGTGCCCATTAGTGCAAGTCATCAATGCCGCCTCATCAGTGCCCATCAATTCAGGTTATCAGTGCCACCTCATCAGTGCTCATTAGTGCAAGTCATCAATGCCGCCTCATCAGTGCCCATCAATTCAGGTTATCAGTGCCCATTAGTGCAGTTTATCAATGCCGCCTCATCAGTGCCAATTAGTACAAGTCATCAGTGCCCATCAATTCAGGTTATCAGTGCCACCTCATCAGTGCCCATTAGTGCAGGTTATCAGTGCCCATCAATTCAGGTTATCAATGACACCTCATCAGTGCCCATCAATGCCTATCAGTACTGCCTCATTAGTGCCCATCAATGCCTATCAGTACTGCCTCATCAGGTTATCAATGACACCTCATCAGTGCCCATCAATGCCTATCAGTAACGCCTCATTAGTGCCCATCAATGCCTATCAGTACTGCCTCATCAGGTTATCAGTGCCACCTCATCAGCGCCCATCAGTGAAGAGGAAAAAACTACTTATTTGCAAAATTTTTCAACAGAAACTAAGAAAAACTTTTTCTTTTTTTCAACATTTTTGGTATGTTTTTCATTTATTTAGCAAAGAATAAAACCCCGGTGATGATTAAATACCACCAAACGGGTCACTGATGATTTTCATTGCCCTTATATGGTAACTTTCCCCCCAGGCAGTCCGTGTCATTGGCCAAATATGGGCATGTGTCGCCAGCATCCCGCCGCTTTGTTTACGTGTCTCTCTGCTCTCCTTCTCTCATACACTCGTTCTGGAGCAGAGGATAGAAAAAAAGTCCCTGCACCTTTCCAAAAAACGCTTTTTAGGAAACGGCATAGATGTGAGCAGGAAATAATGCTACATGAATGGTGGCGCATTTAACTACTTTCCAAACGCAAGTGCGGGCCGGCTACACAGAATCGTGTGTGTGTGTGTATATATATATATATTATGTATGTATATGTGTATGTATGTGTGTGTGTATATATATATATATATATATATATATATATATATGTGTGTATATGTATGTATGTATATGTGTATATATGTGTGTAATGCTGCATTTCTGGGTAGGGGGCATGCACCCACCCGTCTGTGCTGTCAGTGGCCCCCAGCACATGTCCATCACCGGTTCCAGGCCAATTATTTATGCATATTATTAGCACTGATCACTGTGTTAGTGTCACTGGAGATGTCAGTGGCAGTTAGCCAGCTCACAAAAAGCGTCAGTTAGTGTCAGCTTGCCCGCTGTTCCGGTATAAGTCGCTGATCGCAGCCATGACTAGTATAAAAAAAAAAAACTAAACAAAAACTCCAGTATATATCCCATAGTTTGTAGGCGTTATAACTTTTGCGCAAACCAATCAATATACGCTTATTGGGATTTTTTCTTTTACCAAAAATATGTAGCAGAATACATATCGGCCTAAATTGATGAAGAAATTACGTTTTTTTTTTTTTCAATTTTTTATTGGATATGTTTTATAGCAGATCGTAAGAAATATAGTTTTTTTTTTTTTTTTCAAAATTGTCGTCTTATTTTTGTTTATAATGCAAAAAATAAAAACTGTAAGAGGTGATCAAATACCACCATAAGAAAGCTCTATTTGTGGGGGAAAAAAGGACGTCAATTTTGTTTCTGTACAACGTTGCACGATTGCGCAATTGTCAGTTAAAGTAACGCAGTGCCGAAACGCAAAAAAAAAGAATGGCCTGATCATAAAGGGGGGTAAAACGTTCTGCAGCTGAAGAGGTTAGGCACATCTGCAAATGCACTAAAAATGCATAGATGTGAACCTAGCCTAACAGAGAGGATGATTCCCTCCCAGAGTGAACACAACAATAAAAACCTGACAGAGGTTCCAGCCCTTCCCCCCATCCTCCATCTTTGTTTACATCCAGCGGCCAAAGTCTTCACTGTCCCGGCCATGCACATTACAACTCCATAGACTTCTATAGGACTGCCGCCAATCCTCTCAGGTCTCAGGACTCAGCCCTATAGAAGTCTATGGAGTACTGATGTGCAGGCGCGGCCAGGACAGTGAAGACTTTCGCCGCTGGATGTAAACAAACGCCGGAGGCCGTGGTGGTCAGATAGAGGTAAGTATGCATCTTTTGGGGTGGGGGTTGGGTCGGGGGGCAAAAAGAGTTTTTTTCTCTTCTTGTTGTGTTCCCATCTGATGCTTCCATTTTCCATAGACATCATCTATCTATCAGTCCCGGGAATGTTCATCTTTGTTCTCTGTTGCAGGTCTGGACTTCTACGGCTACATAAAGTTCATTAATTTTGTCCGATCGACTGTAAGTATGTATTATTACCGACACAGTAAGAGACCACCAATCGTTTGTTATATATCGGGACTTTTTATATGTGAAGTTTAACCCTTTCACTGCCAGCCATTTTTTTTGGGGGGGGGGGGGGGCGATGTGTCACCCGCCGTGTCCACCAAACAAGGCCTATAACAGGCCACTGTACCGGCCCGGTGCCATGTGACCGCTGTGGCCAATCACAACAGATCACATGACAGTTGTACACAATGAAAGGCTTTGGTCCATGCCGTTCGTTGTTTACTGTTGTGATGAGCTCTGTGATTGGTCACAGGCATCACATGGTATAGCAAGAGCCAATCGCAGCCCATTTGTGTACCATGTGATTAACTGGCCAATCACAATCGTAAACACCGAATGAGTAGTTTTCATTTAGAAAAAATAGTTGTTTATACTGTTAAAGTCACAGTTATAAGCCACCATACAGTGAGGGGAAAAAAAAGTATTTGATCCCCTGCTGTTTTGTATGTTTGCCCCACTGACAAAGAAACGATCAGTCTATAATTTTGATGGTCGGTTTATTTTAACTGTGAGAGACCGAATAACAAAAAAAATATCCAGAAAAACGAACTTCAAAAAAGTGATATGTTGATTTGCATTTTAATGAGTGAAATAAGTATTTGATCCCCCATCAATCAGCAGGTGTCTTCTATACAGGTAACAAGCTAAGATCAGGAGTAATCTCTTAAAGGGAGTGCTCCTAATCTCAGCTTGTTACCTGTATAGAAGACAACTGTCCACGGAAGCAATCAGATCCCAATCTCTCCACCATGAAGAAGACCAAAGAGCTGTCCAAGGATTTTAGGGACAAGATTGTAGACCTACACAAGGCTGGAATGGGCTACAAGACCATCGCCAACCAGCTTGGTGAGAGGGTGACAACAGTTGGTGCGATTATTCACAAATGGAAGAAACACAAAATAACGGTCAATCTCCCTCGGTCTGGGGCTCCATGGAAGTTCTCACCTCGTGGAGTTTCAATGATCATGAGAACGGTGAGGAATCGGCCCAGAACTACACGGGAGAATCTTGTCAATGATCTCAGCTGAGACCACAGTCACCAAGATAACAATCGGTAACACACTACGCCGTGGAGGACTGAAATCCTGCAGTGCCCCCAAGGTCCCCCTGCTCAGGAAAGCCCATGTACAGGTCTGTCTGAAGATTACTAATGAACATCTGAATGATTCAGAGGAGAACTGGGTGAAAGTGTTGAGACCAAAATCGAGCTCTTTGGCATCAACTCAACTCGCCATGTTTGGAGGAGGAGGAGGAATGGTGCCTATGACCCCAAGAACACCATCCCCACGGTCATACATGGAGGTGGAAACGTTATGCTTTGAGGGTGTTTTTCTGCTTAGGGGACAGGACAACTTCATCGCATCAAAGGGACGATAGACGGGGGCCATGTACCATCAAATCTTGGGTGAGAACCTCCTTCCCTCAGCCAGTCCATTAAAAATGGGTCATGGATGGGTAATTCCATCATGACAATGACCCAAAACACACGGCCAAGGCAACAATAGAGTGGCTCAGAAGAAGCACATTAAGATCCAGTCTCCAGATCTTAATCCCATAGAAAATATGTGGCTGGAGCTGAAGGTTGGAGTTACCAAACATCAGCCTGGAAACCTTAATGACTTGGAGAGGATCTGCAAAGAGGACAAAATCCTTCCTGAGATTTGTGCAAACCTGGGGGCCAACTACAAGAAACGTCTGACCTCTGTGATTGCCAACAAGGGTTTCTCCACCAACTACTAAGTCATGGTTTATGAAGGGGATCAAATACTTATTTCACTCATTAAAATGCAAATAAATAACTTTTTTGAAATGCGTTCTTGTTAAAAAAAAAAAGAAAAAATGTGATAAAAAAAAATATATATATATATATATATATATATATATATATATATATATATATATATATATATATATATATATATATATATATATATATATATATATATATATATATATATATTTATATATATATATATATATATATATATATATATATAAATTATAATTTTTTTACATACTGTCACAAGTTAGTAGGCTGATCACCAGTTATATGATGACGCTGTACTGCACTGGTGACCATATGTAAAAAATTTAAATAACTTCAAAAAAACTCGCCGTGCCTCTTACTAAATACCCTGGACTGTCTACTTTCCAAAAAGGGGTCATTTGGAGGGTATTTGTCCTGTCTGGGCGTTTCAGGGGCTCAAGTAATGAGTCGGTACATCAGGATTGATCAATTTTCCGATATATACCATACTGTAGTTTTTTGGACCTCTGTGCTGACACTTCTATACGTATAGCTGGTGGGAAGGGGTTATTTATTGGTAATAATAAATGAAGTATCCGGGAAATCGGTTCTTTTTTGTAACATTTTCTATCCGGATCTTTCCTCGTCTCCTCAGAACTGTACAGCCGACAGTCTGCAGAACATCGGCAGCCCGAAGCCTTGGGATCAGGATGGCTTCTTCAAGCCGGTGATTGAGGACGACTTGCTGCTGCAGTACGGTGAGGGAGCAGACGTGTCATTTTCTTTGGTTTTGTGGGATCCAAAAATTGTGACTAAATAGAAATCACGGCAAACACCAAAATCTAATATGAAAACTGATCTTGGTTTGATCTGATGCTTTGTAGGGAGAGGAGAGGTCTGGGGTCTAATGAACCCCAGATCTCTCCATTAAGAGGCCCAAGGAATGTTGTTCATCCCTTGTGATAGCAATAAAGTTAATTTAATTAAAAATAAAGTTACTGTGCAAGAGCAGAGCCGGTGTCGTTAGTCTTGCTGAGGACCACGCAGGTGACGGCATCAGAGAGCGGACTCGCTGGACTCAGCAGCTACATTCAGAGACATGGTGCCCATGCCTCCTCCACTGACATCGTGCCCGCCTCCTCCACCTCTCCATCTATGCCCGCCTCCTCTGCCTCTCCAGCCATGGTCACCTCCTCCGCTGACATCGGGCCCGCCTCCTCCACCTCTCCAGCCATGCCCACCTCTTCCTCTGACCTTGTGCCCACCTCCTCCGCTGGCATCGTGCCCGCTTCTCCAGCCATGCCCGCCTCCTCCACTGACATTGTGCCCGCCTCATCCGCTGACATTGTGCCTACCTCCTCTGCTGACCTTTTGCCCGCCTCCTCCGCTGACATCGTGTCCGCCCCTCCAGCCATGCCCGCCTCCTCCGCTGACATCGTGCCTGCTTCTCCAGCCATGCCCGCCTCCTCTGCTGACCTTGTGCCTGCCTCCTCCGTCTCTCCAGCCATGCCCGCCTCCTCTGCTGACCTTGTGCCTGCCTCCTCCGCTTCTCCAGCCATGCCCGCCTCCTCCGCTGACATTGTGCCCGCCTCCTCCGCTGACATTGTGCCCGCCTCCTCCGCTGACATTGTGCCCGCCTCCTCCGCTGACATTGTGCCCGCCTCCTCCGCCTCTCCAGCCATGCCCGCCTCCTCCGCTGACATCGTGCCTGCCTCTCCAGCCATGCCTGCCTCCTCCGCCTCTCCAGCTGTGCCCGCCTCTCCAGCCATGCCCGCCTCCTCCGCTGACCCCGTGCCCGCCTACTTTGCCTCTCCACATGTGCCCTCCTCCTTCGCTGGCCATGTGCCTGCCTTTTCAGCTGCGCCCCCCTCCTCCGCTGACCTCGCTTGGGAAAGCATCAGATCAAACCAACCTCAGTTTGATCCAATACTTTTAAGGGCAGAGGAGAGATCTGGGCTCTAATAGAACCCAGATCTCTCAGTAAAGAGTACCTGTCACTACCCATGCTTTCACAAATGATCTTGTTCCTGCCATGTATTAGCAATAATGTTGGTAAAAAAAAAAAAAAATTAGAAAGATAATGTAAAAAAAAAAAAATTAAATAAATAATAAAATACATTTTGTTGTTCATCCCTTGTAATAGCAATAACGTTTATAAAAAAAAAAAAAATGAAAGCTACAATGTAAGAAAAATTCGTTTTTTAGATTAAATAAATAATAATAAAAAGCAAATTACAGCACCCCCCCCCTCCTGTGCTTATGCACCAATGCGAACTCATAAGTCTTGTTCTCGCATATGTAAACAGTGATCGCACCACATGTGAGGGATCATCGCGAACGTCAGAGAGCAATAATTCTACCACCAGATCTCCTCTCTAACTCTAAACTGATAACCTGTAAAAATTATTAAAATGTCGCCCAATGGAGAATTTTAAGTACCGTAGTTTGGCGCCTTTCCATGGACGTATGCAATCTTAAAGCCTGACATGTTTGGTATCTTTTTACTCAGCGTAACATCATCTTTTACATTTTACCAAAATAGAATTCATATTATTGTGGTTGTGTGCAATAAAATTCATTAAAGTGTATTCTTTGAAAAAACTGCGTGACATAAAAAATTGCAAAACCCACCATTTTATTCTATAGGACCACTGCAAAAAAAAAAAAAGAAAATTTTTGTATGTATGTGTGTATATATGTGTGTGTATATATATATATATATATATATATATATATATATATATATATATATATTAGATATGTATGTATGTTTAGGGGTTCTAGTAATTTTCTAGCAAAAATTTTTTTAGATTTTTACATGTAGGTGAAAAGTGTCAGATTTGGGCCCAGTAGGAGCTTAGTACTGCTTTAAGTTCTGTATAATCAGCTCCATCTAGTGGCCAAAATTCGGTATAGTTTTCTGAAATATCAATATCAAAAGAGCACCGAATTTTCCACTTCCTAATAAGTGATTGAACAGTACTGACCGGCATATTCAAGTCTTTGGATTTCTTTTTATATCCTTTTTCCATCTTTATAAAGTTTCATTACCTTGTTACGCAGGTCTTTTGACTGTTCTTTTCTACCTCCTCATGGCTCAGTGTCTAGCCTGCTTAGGGCATCCATGTGAGAGCTAACAAATTCATTGACTATTTATACACAGACACTAATTGTCATTTAAAAATACCACAAATGTGGGAAATTAACCTTTTTATTTCCATTTTAACCTGTGTGTGACACCTTCTGTGTCTGTACCAAGGCCAAACATTCCAGGGTATGTAAACTTTTCATCAGGGCCATTTGGGTGATTTCTGTTATTATGATTTTAAAAAGATACAAAAAACGTGTGATAATAAATAGCTTCATGTGACCACTATCCTTAAATAAGTTTTTTGCAGTTTTTTTGCCATGATCAGTAAAATTTTCAATATTAATGCCAAAATGTCACAATTTCTGCCAGGGTATGCAAACTTTTGAGCTCAACTGTGTGTGTGTGTATGTATATATATATATATATATATAGCACCCTGCCGGTGTCCTGTAGAATACGGCCTCCCGTTGAAAAAAATGCCTCCGATGGGTCTGCGCTTGCGCAGTATGCAATGTTGATCAGCTGGTGTGATGTCAACACAGCGCATGCGCAGACTGTCCGAGGCGTTATCCGTCGATCTGCAAAGAGGGAGGGAGAACGTACTCCTCGGATTCTGCCTCGCTGTTGCAGGGCAGGTTTTCCATGCGTGTTGAACGGCAGGTTTTGTCTGCTTCTAAGGACGGGTTGCCACACACGGAAAACCCCGCCCTTCAACAGCGAGGCAGAATCCGAGGAGAACGTTCTCCCTCCGCTCTTTGCAGATCGTCGGGTAACGCCTCGGACGATCTGCGCATGCGCTGTGTTGACGTCGCGCCAGCTGATCAACATATCAGCTGGAGTGACGCTGCGTACTGCGCATGCGCAGACCCATTGGAGGCATTTTTTTTCAACGGGAGGCCGTATTCTACAGGACACCGGCAGGGTGCTAGATATATACAGATGAGCTCATTAGCCTGTTGATGGGGGGGGGGGGGTGGGGTGGAGGGAGGAATGGGGGAAGGCAAAGTATAAGCAGAATAAACTTTTTTACTTGAAAGAAGCAGTGAAGTAGAGTTGTGTTTTTGTAGTATTGATGTTTTTGTTTCTCTCCTGGTTGATGTGTTAGATGTGGAGAACATGGACTGTGATAGCGGCGGGGCTCTGGACACAAACACCGAACCATCCGCCCATCTCCGACTCCGGGAGGCAGAGAGCCGGGCGCAGGCCGCCGAGGAGAGATTGGCCAACGCTCTGGAAGAGCTCCAGAAAATGAGGTTTGTGTTCAGAGGAAGATTTCAAAAGATCTAAAGGAGATTTCCCCGAAATGTGGCCAGCTTGGGTGTTAAAGAGGACCTGTCACCTTTAATGGATAATCACATTATGTATCAGAAACATAAGAATTTAAGATTTAGATTTTAGAATCCTGCATCCCTCTCTTATTTCCTGCTTTCTTTTCCTTTGCTCTCCCCTTCCTCCTTTTCTTCCTGGTTCTTTTCCTTTTCCTTATCCTGTCCATTTCTTTCCCATTGCCATTTGTTTCCCATTCCTCCCATTCCTTGTCTGCCTTTCCTTTTTTCCCCTTTCTTTTGCTTCCTTCTCCCCCCCCCCCCCTTTTTCCTTTCTTTCTTTCCCTTTTTTCTTCATTCTTTCCCTTTTTCCTCCTTTCACCCTCCTTCCCTTTTCTCCTTTCCTTCCCATTCATTGCACTTCCTTCCCTTTACTTTCCCTTTCTTCTCCCCCCCCCCCCCTTCTCCCTCCTCCCCATTTCTCCTTTCCTTCCCATCCATTTAATTTCTTTCCCAATCATTGCAATTCCCTCCCTTTCTTCTTCCTCCCCCTCCCCCCTTCTCCCTCCTTCCCTTTTCTCCTTTCCTTGCTATCAGTGGCGGCTGGGGCTCTATTTTTGGGGACAGCAAACAAACCACCCAGCCCTGCCCCCCGCCGTCAATCAGCGAACAAACCGCCCCCATCTGTCGCTTGCCCATCAGCCCCACACTTACCCCATCCAGGACATGGGCAGCTTCCCCCTGCGTCTCCTCCTCAGAGTCTCCCACCCTGCTCCCAGCCAATACCATCACTTCTCCTCTTGGCCAATGGGGTCTTATGGGGGCTTCCTGATTGGTCGCGAAGAGAATCGGGAAGACAGTAGTGAATATTAATTGGCTGTTGTCACACAACTGGGCGGGCTCAGGGTGCAGAGCTCTGTGCCCCCAACCCACCCTTTATTGAAGCAAATTAGAGCCTCAGGCTCTCATCACGTGCTTAAAAAAAAACAAAAAAAAACCTCCCATTGAAATCCATGCGTCCGGCGGCCTGCATGTAAGGGGGCTGGTCGCACGGATTAGGGGGCTGCGTGCCGAATAAATAAATAACCAATGTTTTCGAATAAATTTCCTTTCCTTTTACTTTGCTTTCCTTACCTTCTTCTTCCTCCTTTTCTTTCTTTTCATTTCCTTCCCTTTCTTCTCCGTTTCTTCCCTGTCTTTTCATTTCTTTCCATGTTTTTTTTCCTTTCCTTCCCTCATCTTCTTCTCCCTCCTTCCATTTCATCTTACTCCTTCTCTTTTTTTTAATTTCCTTCCATTTTTCTCCTTTCGTCACCCCCCCCTTCTTCTCCTCTATTCCTTCCCTTTCCCCTTCTTCTCACTTCCTTCCCTTTTTCACTTCCTTCCTTTTTTATTCCTTCCTTCCTTCTTTTTATCCTTCCTTCCTTCCTTCCTTCCTTCCTTCCTTCCTTCCTTCCTTCCTTCCTTCCCTCCTTCCTTCCTTCCTTCCCTCCTTCCTTCCTTCCTTCCTTCCTTCCTTCCTTCCTTCCTTCCTTCCTTTCTTTCTTTATCCTTCCTTTCTTTTATCCTTCCTTCCCTCCTTCCTTCCTTCCTTCCTTCCTTCCTTCCTTCCTTCCTTCCTTTCTTTCTTTTATCCTTCCTTCCTTCCTTTTATCCTTCCTTCCTTCCTTCCTTCCTTCCTTCCTTCCTTCCTTCCTTCCTTCCTTCCTTCCTTCCTTTTATCCTTCCTTTTATCCTTCCTTCCTTCCTTCCTTCCTTCCTTCCTTCCTTCCTTTTATCCTTCCTTCCTTCCTTCCTTCCTTCCTTCCTTCCTTCCTTCCTTCCTTCCTTTTATCCTTCCTTCCTTTTATCCTTCCTTCCTTCCTTCCTTCCTCCACTCTCTTTCTCTAAGAATTGACTCCAAAGCCAGAAGAATTTTTACACTGACTGAGATCAGTTGATGATAAAAACGGGTGAGCTATGCATTATCTGGCTGGAAAATGAAGGCCCCTTTCACACTTGTGCGACTTGTCCTGCGACTTGGGACTGCAAAGTCACATGACAAGTCATCCCCCATGATTTCCAATGAGTGCCATTTATATCTGTGCCACTTTAACATAGTCCCTGCACTACTTTGGTCCCCCTTTGAATGTGACTTGAGGTCCGTAGACCTCCAAGATTACACAGGCATTGCTTCAAGTCGCAGAAAAATCGCACAACTTTCAGATCACACAAGTGTGAAAGGGGCCTGAAGTGCAGTGTTGCTCTTCTCTGGCATCTCCCATCCTCAGTACTGATCCCTCGCCGTGTACTGACCATGTTACCAGCTCTCCTGCTCCCGGTCCTCATCTCAGCATACTTCATATTGGGATCCATTACATCAGGGATATACAATTAGCCGACCTCCAGCTGTTGCAGAACTACAAGTCCCACGAGGCATAGCAGGACTCTGACAGCCACAAGTATGACACCTAGGGGCAGAGGCATGATGGGACTTGTAGTTTTGCAACAGCTGGAGGTCCGCTAATTGCATATCCCTGCATTACATGATTGTTACCATTTGCTTCCTCCACAACAACATGGAATGGAGAGACGAAACTAAATGTTCCTTATCGGGGATACACACACACCGGCCACTTTATTAGGTACACCTGTTCAGTTGCTTGGTAACACAAATTGCTAATCAGCCAATCACATGGCAGCAGTTCAATGCATTTAGGCCTCTAGACGTGGTGAAGACGACTTGCTGAAGTTCAAGCCGAGCATCAGAATGGGGAAGAAAGGGGATAGAAGTGACTTTGAACGTGGCATGGTTGTTGGTGTCAGGCGGGCCGGTCTGAGTATTTCTGGGGTTTTCACACATAACCATATCTCAGGTTTACAGAGAATGGTGGGAAAAGAGAAAATATCCAGTGAGCGGCAGTTGTGTGGAGGAAAATGCCTTGTTGAGGTCAGAGGAGAATGGGCAGACTGGTTCCAGATGATAGAAAGACAACAGTAACTCAAATAACCTCTCGTTACATCCAAGGTATGCAGAATACCATCTCTGAATGTACAACACATCCAACCTTGAAGCAGATGGGCTACAGCAGCTGAAGACCACACCAGGTGCCACCCGAGGCTACAATGGGCACAGGATCACCAAAATTGGACAATAGAAGATTGGAAAAACGTTGCCTGGTCTGATGAGTCTGGATTTCAGCCGCGACATTCAGATGGTGGGGTCAGAATTTGGGGCATGGATCCATCCTGCCTTGTATCACCGGTTCAGGCTGGTGGTGGGGGTGTAATGGTGTGGGGGATGGGATATCACCGGTTCAGGCTGGTGGTGGGGGTGTAATGGTGTGGGGGATGGGGTATCACCGGTTTAGGCTGGTGGTGGGGGTGTAATGGTGTGGGGGATGGGGTATCACCGGTTCAGGCTGGTGGTGGGGGTGTAATGGTGTGGGGGATGGGATATCACCGGTTCAGGCTGGTGGTGGGGGTGTAATGGTGTGGGGGATGGGGTATCACCGGTTCAGGCTGGTGGTGGGGGTGTAATGGTGGGGGGGATGGGGTATCACCGGTTCAGGCTGGTGGTGGGGGTGTAATGGTGGGGGGGATGGGGTATCACCGGTTCAGGCTGGTGGTGGGGGTGTAATGGTGGGGGGGATATTTTCTTGTCACACTTTGGGCCCCTTAATACCAATTGATCATGGTTTATACACCACGGCCTACCTGAGTATTGTTGGTGACCATGTCCATCTCTTTATGACTACAGTGTCCCCATCTTCTGATGGCTCCTTCCAGCAGGATAATGCACCATGTCACAAAGCTCCAATCATCTCACCACTGGACAATGAGGTCCCTGTACTCCAATGGTCTCCACACTCACCACATCTCATCCAATAGAACACCTTTGGGATGTGGTGGAACGAGAGACTGGCATCATGGATGTGCAGCCGACAAATCCGCAGCAGCTGCATGATGTTATCATGTCACTATGGAGCAAAATCTCTGAGGAACGTTTCCAACACCTTGTAGTATCTATGCCACCAAGAATGAAGGCAAAAGGGGGTCCAACCCGGGACTAGCAAGGTGTACCTAATAATGTGGCCGGTGAGTGTATAAAACACTACCAATAAAACATAAAAATTTTATTACATCCCTAAAAGACATAAAAACAAAAAGTAACAAGTATAAAATTGAAGCCAATATAACCTATAAAAAGTTTACGTAATCATCAAAAATGGCTCCCAATGTTTAAGGGGATAGGGAGAAGGGGGAGGGGGGGGGGCACACAGACAAACCCCCCTAAATCACAAGACAAATGAGCTATGGGGGGACCCAGGCATAGCCACACCCCCAATCTTATTTCAGCAACTATTTGTGGAACAAACAATGGAGAAGGATGTCACACTGTTGTCTCAATTAACATTGCCGAGTGTTACCGAGGGAGACCACTAGGGGGCCCCATGAATTGTAGTTGCAAGGATTCCTTTTTTCTTTCTTTCTTTTTCTCTTTCTTTTTCTCTTTCTTTCTTTCTTTCTTTCTTTCTTTCTTTCTTTCTTTCTTTCTTTCTTTCTTTCTTTTTTTCTTTCTTTCTTTCTTTCTTTCTTTCTTTCTTTCTTTCTTTCTTTCTTTCTTTCTTTCTTTCTTTCTTTCTTTCTTTCTTTCTTTCTTTCTTTCTTTCTTTTTTTCTTTCTTTCTTTCTTTCTTTCTTTCTTTCTTTCTTTCTTTCTTTCTTTCTTTCTTTCTTTTTCTCTTTCTTTCTTTCTTTCTTTCTTTCTTTCTTTCTTTTTCTCTTTCTTTCTTTCTTTCTTTCTTTCTTTCTTTCTTTCTTTCTTTCTTTCTTTCTTTCTTTCTTTCTTTCTTTCTTTCTTTCTTTCTTTCTTTTTCTCTTTCTTTCTTTCTTTCTTTCTTTCTTTCTTTTTCTCTTTCTTTTTCTTTTTCTCTTTCTTTTTCTCTTTCTTTCTTTCTTTCTTTCTTTCTTTCTTTCTTTCTTTCTTTCTTTCTTTCTTTCTTTCTTTCTTTCTTTCTTTCTTTTCTCTTTCTTTCTTTCTTTCTTTCTTTCTTTCTTTCTTTCTTTTTCTTTCTTTCTTTTTCTTTCTTTCTTTCTTTCTTTCTTTCTTTCTTTCTTTCTTTTTCTCTTTCTTTCTTTCTTTCTTTCTTTTTCTCTTTCTTTTTCTTTTTCTCTTTCTTTTTCTCTTTCTTTCTTTCTTTTTCTTTCTTTCTTTCTTTCTTTCTTTCTTTCTTTCTTTCTTTTTCTCTTTCTTTCTTTCTTTCTTCTTTCTTTTTCTCTTTCTTTTTCTTTTTCTCTTTCTTTTTCTCTTTCTTTCTTTCTTTCTTTCTTTCTTTCTTTCTTTCTTTCTTTCTTTCTCTTTCTTTCTTTCTTTCTTCTTCTTTCTTTCTTTCTTTCTTTCTTTCTTTCTTTCTTTCTTTTTCTCTTTCTTTCTTTCTTTTTCTTTCTTTCTTTCTTTCTTTTTCTTTCTTTCTTTTTCTTTCTTTCTTTTTCTTTCTTTCTTTTTCTTTCTTTCTTTTTCTTTCTTTCTTTTTCTTTCTTTCTTTCTTTCTTTCTTTCTTTCTTTCTTTCTTTCTTTCTTTCTTTCTTTCTTTCTTTCTTTCTTTCTTTCTTTCTTTCTTTCTTTCTTTCTTTTCTCTTTCTTTCTTTCTTTTTCTTTCTTTCTTTCTTTCTTTTTCTTTCTTTCTTTTTCTTTCTTTCTTTTTCTTTCTTTCTTTTTCTTTCTTTCTTTTTCTTTCTTTCTTTTCTTTCTTTCTTTCTTTCTTTCTTTCTTTCTTTCTTTCTTTCTTTCTTTCTTTCTTTCTTTCCGTCCCGTCTTCCTTCCCTTCCCCCAGTCCTCAGTGCAGACAGCTGGCCATACATTACTCAATTTTTGTTGTTCAATTTCTTTTTAGATTTCCCTTCAACTATGTAGTGCGAGGTGCTGCCTGATTGCCTACAAAATGAAAGTATTAAAGGGGAACTTCGGTCATATTTTCATCTTTCCATCTATTAAATCTTCTGCCCTTGTTGTTGTTGTCTCAACTTTGGATAGTAAAACAATTTTTTTTTTTCTGCCAGTAAATCCCTTATACAGCCCACTTCCTGTTTCCTGTCTGCTCATTAGCCTAGGCCAGTGATGGTGAACCTTGGCACTCCAGATGTTTTGGAACTATACTTCCCATGATGCTCTTGCACTCTGCAGTGTAGTTGAGCATCATGGGAAATGTAGTTCTCCAAAACACATGGGGGTGCCGAGGTTCACCATCACTGGCCTAGGATTATGACATCATGCACAGCTCTCTCTCTTACTCTGGTGAGAGTTTGCCAGGAAGGCGGGGGGGGGGGGGAGTCATAAGAGGGCCAATGAGAGCTGCAGAGCCGGAGGTGTGCCTCTGTGTAAATCCAGAAAGTGAACAGGCTGCAGCTTCAGCTGCCCACAGTTAAAATGGCTGCCGCCAGACTCAGTGGAGGGAGATTTCTGCAGCATATTTTGGCAACTACAGAATTACAGTATGTATAAAATATGCAAAGTGGTTGGAGGGAAGCTTTAGAATGGCAAAGATGTTTTTATTACATATTATGTGAGCCGAGTGCAGTTCTTCTTTAAGTTTTGACCTCATATTATGTGGTTTTGATAAATCTAAAGGGGAAAAAAAATCTAAAGAAAGTTGTATAATGTGTAGCCAGCTTTAGTGTAAGGAGCAATTCTCATTTGATATTCTTGTGGTGGAATGTTTTATATTACAGCCGCTATATAGAGGAATGGGATTTAGACCTGCACTGGAAATCAATCATTTTTTACAATGAAGATCCAAATCCCATTGGTGTCCATCAGGCAGTACAGGCAGCTCTTACCTGAACATTATTATAGAAGGCTCCTTGTCATTGGTTCCTCCAGAGGTTTCTCGGGGGTTCCTTGAGCCTGTGGCTGATAACCTCTCATCAGATGGGGCCCCCATAATCTCAGGGCCAAGGCCACTTGGCAGAACCAGCCACATGACACCAACAGGGTCTATTTAGCTGTCTGTAAGAGGGGTAATCTGTGATTCTGTACTTCCCAAATATGCTGCAGAAATCTCCCTCCACGGAGTCTGGCTGCAGCCATTTTAACTGTGGGCGGCTGAAGCTGCTGCCTGTTCACTTCCTGGATTTACACAGAAGCACACCTCCAGGTCTGCAGCTCTCATTAGCCCTCTTATGACTCACCCCCTCTCCCTTCCTGGCAAACTCTCAGGAGAGTGAGAGAGCTGTGCATGATGTCATAAGCCTAGTCTAATGACCAGACAAGAAACAGGAAGTGGGCTGTATAAAGGGATTACTGGCAGAAAAAAAATGTTTTACTATCCCAAGTTAAAACAACAACAACAAGGGCAGAAGATTTAATAGATGGAAATATGAAAAAATGACTGAAGGTCCGATTTATTTGGTTTTAGCAGGGGGGGGGTTCCCCAACATGTAAAAATTATTTCAAGGGTTCCTCTGTAGAAAAAAGCTGCTCTAGGCAGTACGGCAGGGGTAGGCAATCTGGGGCCTATCCCTGGTTGCCTGGGCAGTACGGGGCTGCCTACGATAGCTGTTCTATCAGGTTGAGGTCAGGACTCTGTGCAGTCCAGTCATGTTCCTCCACCCCAAACTCGCTCATCCATGGCTTTATGGACCTTGCTTTGTGCACTGGTGCGCAGTCATGTTGGAACAGGAAGGGGCCATCCCCAAACTGTTCCCACGAAGTTGGGAGTATGAAATTGTCCAAAATGTCTTGGTATGCTGATGTCTTAAGAGTTCCCTTCACTGGAACTAAGGGGCCAAACCCAACCCCTGAAAAACAACCCCCACACCATAATCCCCCCTCCATCAAATGATTTGGACCAGTGCACAAAGCAAGGTCCATAAAGACATGGATGAGCGAGTTTGGGGTGGAGGAACTTGACTGGCCTGCACAGAGTCCTGACCTCAACCCGATAGAACACCTTTGGGATGAATTAGAGCGCAGACTGTGAGCCAGGCCTTCTCATCCAACATCAGTACCTGACCTCACAGATGCGCTTCTGGAAGAATGGTCAAACATTCCCATAGACACACTCCTAAACCTTGTGGACGGCCTTCCTAGAAGAGTTGAAGCTGTTATAGCTGCAAAGGGCGGAGCCAACTCAATATTGAACCCTACGGACTAAGACTGGGATGCCATTAGAGATCATGTGTGTGTAAAGGCAGGCGTCCCAATACTTTTGGTAATATAGTGTGCACCTTTTCGTATACAGGTTAGTCAGCATAGATGTTAGGAGGGGGGAGGGGACATTTTGTAAGACTAGGTTGAGGATGGAATTCTACTTCAATGGGCTCAAAGTTTCCCATTGTCGGTGTAGTAGCAGTGCTCTATGTGGCCAGTAGAAGGCAGCACAGCCCAGAGCCGCACTCCCCCCCCCCCCCCCTCCCCCGCCTCTCGTCCTCTTTTCCATTTTCACGGTTCGGTGAGCTCGTCTCAGGGGTATCTTTTCAAATTGATTACAGACAACTTGCGCAGGATTTTGTGATGAACGCAGATGTCAGATGTGGTTCTTCTTCCGCTGGGGCCATCGCCGATCTGGAGGAGAGCGAGGACTGCGCCTACTTCAGCTCCTACGGGCACTTCTCCATCCACGAGGAGATGTTAAAGGTCAGCCAATAACACCGGGCCGGGGGCAAGGCTGGTATTCCAGGAGGGTTCATCGCTACGCGGCGGCGGCCGCACCGTGCGACCCCAAATAGCGAATGTCACACGTCGCACTTAGCAAGGCGACTTTCAGCCGCTGACGAGGCTGAGCTGTGCCAAAAAAAAAGTTACTGTAAAGCAAAACTCCGATCTTGTGAAATAAAGCTCACAGTGTGGTGAAGGGCATTGGGACGAGGTAGATCCGGGCTGCCCCTCGCTGAGTAATCTGCAGAGGAAAATCAGCGCCTTCTATTTCTGTCTCTAAACCCGAAGCAACAATTAAAGATTTCAAATGAAAAGATATTTAATCACCAAAGTCTCACTCCAGCCCTTCCCTTTTTTGGGGGGGGGGGGGGATAGAGTGGAGAAAGGTTGACATTATTGTCATTGCTTTATTGCTGGATATGTCCCCCCTATAGGGACAATTTGCCTCACTTCCTGTTCCTGTGACAACCTATACAAGAAATGGGATGGGGGGATTTGGTTGTCGCCAGAACAGGAAGTCAGGGACAGCAATAAAAACATTGATATTTGTAATAAGGAGTTTTCCCACCATCCCTGTGCTGAGTTCCCAGGTCTGTACACCCGCTGTGCCCATTATGAGGGGTTCCCACCATCCCTGTGCTGAGTTCCTGGTCTGTACACCCGCTGTGCCCATTATGAGGGGTTCCCACCATCCCTGTGCTGAGTTCCCGAGTCTGTACACCCGCTGTGCCCATTATGAGGGGTTCCCACCATAACAGTCTGTGATGCATTGAGGACTGGCCTCGCTCTGCTCCTGTTGAGCTGACATAGGTAGTGGGGTTGGTCATAGTGTTAATTTTGTGATAGTGTTGGAATCAGAACAGTGAAATATAACGATGGGTGAATATTTTTCATGTGATATAGCCCCTGTTGCGGTCCCGTTCCTGCATTTTCCACACTCTGCACACGTTGCGGCAGATTTGACAGTTGACCTATGAAAAGGTGAGACCTTCCGGCATATCTCTGAATTCGCTGCGTGCGGGAATGGGACCCGGATCAGCCGGCACTCACCCACGCGCGCGGATGACCTTTCTTACTTCGGTGACCTGCTTTTTCCAGGTCTGTGTTTTCAGACTTAACCACTTCCCATCCAATGTGTGTGTGTGTATATATGTATATATATATATATATATATATATATATATATATATATATATACATACATACATACACTGATGGGAAGTGTTTAATACCAGGATCATGGCTACAGCTGACACAGGGTGCCGTTTTTTTTTCAGCTGTCATGTAAAAGTGATACGGGCAGCTGTAAAGCCACCTGATCACCCCGAAGGTCCCTCCTCCCGCCGCCACCCGCTAAGGTTCCCGGGCTCTCCCATTCCCCTGGTGGTCCCAGGACCGCGGTAATCGCCTGAGACGGCTGCCCATGGAGGGGATGGAAGAACGTCCATTCACCGATCTGCTCTGTGAGGAATGAACCCGGAAGTGACGAGGTCCACATGCAACAGAAAAAAAGCACTGCTTAATCGGGGGGGGGTCCTGATCAGAAGTTAAGATTTTGGCGCACAGAGTGTCTTCCACTCACTCTTACTACAATTGTTGAGAAGATAAGCGGATAGAAACCCGAATCACCCAAATTCGGGTGTAATAGCTAGAGGGTAAGAGCAGGTTAAAAAAGCTTAGTCATTTTGGTCATAAGGTCTTAGTCATAGCCAATGACGAAGGTCTTCTGGCCGAAACGCGTAAGAGATTTTAGCCTGTATTTGGCCTGTGGATGTATTGGGTTGCCGGTTGCTTATCTTCTCAACAGAAGTGTCAAGGATTTCATCATTTCCTGGCTGTAGCCGAGGAAGCAGCTAACTTAGTAACTTAGTCTAGTGCTTGGTTAGCTGCTTCGATGGGCAGGGGAGACATCCGGGGTCTAACAGACCCTTGATGTCTCCATAAAGAGTACCTGTCACCTGCCCAAAACTATCACATAGGGGGCTTGTTCGCCTCCTTGTGATAGCAGTGAAGTTAAAGTGGTTGTAAAGTAAGAAGGTTTTTATTTTCCTAATACATTATATGCATTAGGATATAAAGCCTTCTGTGTGCAGCAGCCCCCTCAGCCCCCCTAATACTTACCTGAGGTCCCTGAGGTTCCAGCGATGTTGTAGTAATGTCTCAGCTGCCCAGGACTCCCCTCCTCATTGGCTGAGACAGCAGTGTGGTGCCATTGGCTCCCACTGCTGTCAAAGTCAGTTAGCCAATGACAATGGAAAGGGGGCGTAGCCGTGCCTAAGCTCCATGTCTGAATGGACACGGGGAGCTGTGAATCTGCTCGGGTGCCCCGATAGCAAGCTGCTTGCTGTGTGGTCACCCAACAGGAGGGAGGGGCCAGGAGCACCAGCCAGGGACCCAAGAAGAGGAGGATTCAGGCTGCACTGTGCAAATCCACTGCACAGAATAGGCGAGTATAACGTGTTTGTTTGTAAAGTCTCGTTTTTTTTATAAATTTAAACAACCATTTTAAATGAAATAAATAAAGCGTAAAAAATTGTAAATTAAATATATAAAAATAATAAAAACGCCCCCATCCGGCACATACATACAAATGCAGTTGCGCACATATGTAAGCCGTGACTGCACCACATGTGGGAGGTTGTGAATGTCGGAGATCTATAAGGACCAAAACTGGTCTAGCAGCAGCAAAACACTGGAGCAAGAGGCGCTTAGTAGAGGAGGACCTAAATACCCTCCCAGCAGCCAGCATCAGGTGAAAACTGATTACTGGGAACTGCTAGGAGACACCCGCTGGTGGACATTGGAACTGCAACCTCCCACTCTGGGAAGCACAGTGCCACCAGCAGGTGATTTAGGTCCTGGCAGAAGGTGTATCTGAATTAAAGAGGAAAAAAATACAGTATTATATATAATATTTTTCAGCCTTCCAAGGCTGCATATTTTTTTATATATATATTTTTCTGCAGCCTACAACTTTGGGGGTGCACAAGAGGTTGCTTGTGGGATTTAGCATGACACCCTTTTGTAGGAAGTCATTGTCATCTCAGTCCAGGAAGTAGATGGTGACGCTGGATGCCTGAACAAAGGTGGCACCATCCTCCTGGAGTGGAAAGCAGGTGACGGCCTTGTCAGGGGGGGGGGGGGGGGGGGAGTGTTACACTGGCCCATTACTGAGCATGCTGCATATATCTGATGACAGGTCCACTTTACCTGCCACAATGCCCTATGAAATCGCACATTAGGATTTTCAGTTTATACTTTTCCCGGTTTTCCAAGCCGAGGGGTTTCCTTTCACCATCACCTGTTAAGACGCTTTCACTAAAAGAGCGCAATTTGCTGATGCCAATAAAAAGTCAGAAAGATTGCAGCGTTAATCGAGAAAGGCGCCGGAGCGGAGAATATCCGTCTCTTTCCCTCCAGTGCCGGGGTCTCAGCCTTGAACAGTCAATTAAAATTTTTCGGTTCAGCTCTCAATCATTTGACCTCTGAAACTCCGGCCGGATCTGATGGCCAAAGAGAGATTTGTGGA
>JBBGZY010003096.1:210000-213615 GCA_037952925.1 Lithobates clamitans
CCAACACTCCAGGGTGGGCGGGAGCTCCCAACACTCCAGGGTGGGCGGGAGCTCCCAACACTCCAGGGTGGGCGGGAGCTCCCAACACTCCAGGGTGGGCGGGAGCTCCCAACACCCTAGGGTGGGTGAGAGCCCCCAACACTTCTGGCTGGGTAGGAGATTCCAACACTACAGGGTGGATAGGAGTCCCCAACACCCCAGGTTATGAGGCAGCCCCCAACACCCTAGGTTATGAGGCAGCCCACAATACCCCAGGTTATGAGGGAGCTCCCAACACTTCAGGGTTGGCTGGAGCCCCCAACACTCCAGGGTGGACGGGAGTCCCCAACAGCTCAGGGTGGGCAGGAGCCCCCAACACTTTAGGTTATGAGGCAGCCCACAATACCCCAGGTTATGAGGGAGCTCCCAACACTTCAGGGTGGGCGGAAGCTCCCAACACTTCAGGGTGGGCGGAAGCTCCCAACACTCCAGGGTGGAAGGGCGCTCAGGATGGGCAGGAGCCCCCAACACTTGGCTGGGTAGGAGAGTCCAACACTACAGGGTGGATGAGAGCTCCCAACACCTCAGGTTATGAGGCAGCCCACAATACCCCAGGTTATGAGGGAGCTCCCAACACTCCAGGGTGGGCGGGAGCTCCTAACACTCCAGGGTGGGCGGGAGCCCTCAACAGCCCAGGGTAGATGGAAACGCCCAACACCCTAGGGTGGGTGAGAGCTCCCAACACTTCTGTCTGGGTAGGAGAGTCCAACATTACAGGGTGAATGGGAGTCCCCAACACCCCAGGTTATGAGGCAGCCCCCAACAACCTAGGTTATGAGCCAGCCCCACAACACCCCAGGTTATTAGACAGCCCACAATACTCCAGGTTATGAGGGAGCTCCCAACACTTCAGGGTGGGCGGGAGGTCCCAACACTCCAGGGTGGACGGGAGTCCCCAACACTTGGCTGGGTAGGAGAGTCCAACAATACAGGGTGGATGGGAGCCCACAATACCCCAGTTATGAGGGAACTCCAACACTCCAGGGTGGACGGGAGCTCAGGGTGGGCAGGAGCCCCCAACACCCCAGGTTATGAGGGAGCCCCCAAGACTCCAGGGTGGGAGCCCTCAACAGCCCAGGGTAGATGGGAATGCCAAACACCCTAGGGTGGGTGAGAGCCCCCAACACTTCTGGCTGGGTAGAAGAGTCCAACACTACAGGGTGGATGGGAGTCCCCAACACCCCGGGTTATGAGGCAGCCCCCAACACCCCAGGGGGGCTCAAGTCTACAAACTGTCCGGAAAGGTCTAATTACTGCAGTCCTTGAGCGGTCACTATTCTCCACCAATATCTGAAGTATCTCTTGGGTACAACATTATCAGATGAGGAGACACCGGTCAGCCTTCATTATTGGTCAGAAACGGCGGCAGATCCTGGCTCTTACTGGAGAGGATGTTGTCTATGGGGTCCTAATCTGAGCAAATGTTTGCAATGATCCATTGAAGATCCGTTGGGGAAATATCTGCTTCCTCTCATTGTACGATTCAAAACATGGGATCTGCACTGAGGGGGGTGGGGAATGGGTGTGCAGTACAATTCAAGAGCCTGCGCCTTCTCCAGCCTAAAATGGCCGATAATAACGAAGACTGAGCCAGGCAGTTAAATAACTGTCACCGGTCTCTGATCTCCGGACATTCGCTCTTTTCATCGATCTTTTGGCGTTTGCGCCTCTTTAATGACCCAATGATCGCTCTCCCGTCCTCGCTGATATCATCTATACAATGTAATTGGATTTTTTCTTTTTTCCCCTCCGTAGGACGCAGTCCGCACAGAGAGCTACAGGAACTTCATCTACCGGAATGGGGACGTCTTCAAGGACAAGGTGGGAGCATCGCTGTGCAGCATCTGACATGTCAGGGGGGAGGGGAGGGGGGGGGTCACATGACAGAGCACGGGGGACACGGGGTCATTTAAAAGAAGCAGTTTTATTCCCGAGGATTTCATTTTTTCCCGTGTGGTGGAGCGCAGATAACGCCAAAGCAGGTTTATACTTTTTTTTTTTATTTATGGATGGGGGAGGGGGGAGCGTCCTGCGGCAGGACGATAAAACGTTCCTGTGAATCTGTCGCAGATTCGGGAAGATGGCGGCGGGTTCCGTACTCCTCCTCCTCCTTCTCCCGGGGGGAAGATGTGATTACAATGTTACTATTTGTCTCTGTTGATGGATCTGCTGAGCAGCGTCAGTTCTCGTTATATTTATTGTATAATTATCTGTGGCGGGAAAAGTTCACCGTAACCAGAAGACGCGTGCGGTTCGTATCGTTCTGAACTGAAATTGGGAAAAATTTTTCGTATGTATCCGAAATTCCAAATTCCAATAGTAACGAATTTTAAATGAATCCGAAATAACGAAACAAAATTTCGGGCGAAATTTGAATAGTTTTTAGAGTTTTGCGAAGAGAATAAAATAGAATAGAAAATTAAGGAATAGAATAGAAAATAATAGAATAGCATATAATAGCGTAAAAAGAACAGAATAAAATAGAACTGAAAATAATAGAATCGAAAATAAAAGAATAGAATATAATAGAGTAAAACAGAACTAAATTAAAAAAAAAAAAAAAACAGAATAAAATAGAATAGAAAATAAAGGAATATAATCGAAAATAAAAGAATAGAATATAATAGAGTAAAATGGAACAAAATAGAATAAAAAATGAAAAACTGAATAAAATAGAATAGAAAATAAAGGAATAGAATAGAAAAGAATAGAATATGATAGAGTAAAACGGAACAAAATAGAATAAAAAAAAACAGAATAAAATCGAATAGAAAATAAAGGAATAGAATAGGAAATGATAGAATAGAAAAGAATAGAATATAATAGAGTAAAACAGAACAAAAAAGAATAAAAAATAAAAGAACAGAAAAAAATAGAATAGAAAATAAAGGAATAGAATCGAAAATAAAAGAATATAATATAATAGAGTAAAACGGAACTAAATAGAATAAAAAATAAAAGAACAGAATAAAATAGAATAGAAAATAAAGGAATAGAATAAAATAGAATATAACCACCTTCCGAAATTCAAATGCGAATAAAATAGAAAAGAAAAGAATAGAACAGAGCATAAAATAATACAACAGAAAATAAAAGAATAGAATAAAAAAAAACAATAGAATGGAATAGAAAGAATATAACCATCTTCCAAAGTTCAAATTTCGAATAGAATAAATTTTGTTTTCAAATGGAATTCGATTCGAATTTTCCAAATTAACTCGAATTAAGTTCAATTTGACCAAATACGGATAATTTCAGTCGACCAGTAGACATGCGCGGTTTGTTTAGTTCCGAATTGAAATTCGGACAAATTTCGGGCGAAATTCAAACAGTTTTCAAATTTCCGAAGAGAATAAAAGAGTAGAAAATAAAGGAATAGAATAGAAAAGAATATAATAGCACAGAAAATAAAGGAATAGAATAGAAAAGAATATAATAGCACAGAAAATAAAAGAATAGAATAAAAAATAGAATATAACCATCTTCCTAAATTCAAATTTCATATAGAATACATTTGAATAGAATAGAAATGAATAGAATACAAAAAAGAGTAGAATAAAATAGAATATAACCTTC